>WBNM01014527.1:33112-66846 GCA_013399055.1 Ramphastos sulfuratus | reverse complement strand
TATGATTCTGATTCTATGATCTTCTAAGCATTCTTGTAGGGTATGCTGACTTTGCTGCAGACAAAACCCTGTCAGACTGCTCTAATACCTGTCTATAACAACTTGATTCTATTTTGGACTTATCCCAAAAATGCTTACTGTTACTTACAGGAGTCTACATTAGATGTAGTTAGGAGATTTGGAGTATGTTCCATCTTAAAGATGTGCCTATTGGCTCTGGCTGAGGAGCAGTTGAGTATTGGGTTTGGATTATTGGCAAGGTAACTGTTGCTACTAGTAAGTGCAATGAAGCAGCTTGGGATCAAAGCAAACACTTCTGTTCCAGTGTCTTTCTCTTTTGGAGTAAACAGAAGTTTGGTCTTCAAGGTCTGAGAATGGATTTTTGTTCTGATTTTTGGGTTTTGCAATTGTTGCTTTTATTTATTTATTTCGAAGTGTGATATTCACATCTTTAGATATCGGTTTGTTTTAACAGTAAATGTCTAATGTCTTCACTACTTTAATATTTTCTCACTGCTTTTGATATGATGAAAAGAAACATTTCAGTGTCTTTACTGCTCACCCCATGGTTGGCAACTTGCCCCATGGTAGGCAGCTTTCTTGCACCTTAAAACCAGTTTTCCTTGGTTGCATCTTGTCAGGTGATATTTGAGTTTGTGTGCTGGTTGGAGGCTAATTGAATCACAGACTCATAGAATGGTAAGGTTGGAAGGAGACCTCAAGGATCATCTAGTTCCAACCCCCTGCCATAGGCAGGGACACCTCCCACTAGTACAGGTCACTCAAGGCCTCGTCCAACCTGGCCTTGAACCCCTCCAGGGAGGGAGCAGCCACAACCTCCCTGGGCAACCTGTGCCAGTGTCTCACCAATTAAAATTGGAATATTTTAATGAGAGAAATTAGGTTATTGGTTGTAAAAAGAATAATAACAATAAAGTCATTTGTTGGTTTGCTAAAAGGGATAAAAAGCAAAAATGTAAACAATTTATCCCTCTTTGCTCTGGGACACTTCTTCCTTTCTTTCTCCTTTGCTCCGCTCTTAAATCTTCCACTAACAGATAACAAAGTTAAGATTTGTGGTTGGTTTTGTTTCCTGTCTGGGAAAGAGAGGGAGAGAGAGAAGGTGGCTTTGAGCCCCTTCTGGGCTTCAGTTTGTTAGTCTGGGAGGGAGTTTGGATTTCCATATTATTTCTAATTTGTATATAATTGTAACTACATTGTGTATATATGCTTGTAAACTTAGCTTTGCTCTAAATACAGCTTTAGCTCACTTCCAAGCCGTCTGAGCTGGTCTGGTAAATTTCAATAGTGGGAGGGAAGTTCCTCTACCCACTACACTGTAGCAGGGGGACTACGTGTTTGATACAACTGTTCTCAGAGTTATTCTGATGTGCACTGATGATGGAAAGTGTGCAACTGAATAGTTACAGAACCCAGCATTGCTCTGCTTTTCTCTTAGGAATGAAGTTGGTAAAAGAAAAGGATGCCTATCAATGGAAAAGGACCAAACCAGTAGAAAAAGGCATTACAGAAATATTTGAGATCATTGGAGTGTGGGAAAGTAAACCAAAATAATTGGAAACTGGAAAAATGGAGCTGTGTCCTTTTCACTTGAGCTCTTTTTTTTCTTTCCCTTATGACACATTTGTCTGTTTCTATGCAGTGTGTGCATGCAGCCCAGACCTAACCGAGTGCTGGGCTGCATCAAGAGCANCTCCAGGCTGCAGAGCCCAAACTCTCTCAGTCTGTCCTCATAGGAGAGCTGCTGCAGCCCTCTGAGCATCTTTGTGGCCTCCTCTGGACCTGCTCCAACAGTTCCATGTCCTTCCTGTGCTGGGGGCTCCAGAACTGCACACAGGACTCCAGATGGGGTCTGAGGAGAGCAGGGCAAAGGGGCAGAATCCCCTCCCTTGCCCTGCTGCCCACGCTTCTCTTGATGCAGCCCAGCACACAGTTGCTGTCTGGGCTGCACTCACACTGCAGGCTCATGTTGAGCTTTTCATCAAGCCAGACCCCAAGGTCCTTTTCCTCAGGGCTTCTCTCCAGCCATTGCCCACCCAGCCTGCTATTTAAGCTTAAAGATTAAATAATGTATTTTTTAATTTTCTTTTTCAATTACTGTAGTCCAAGTGAGTGTATAGTTTGAGAGCAAAAGGCTTGCTTAGACCCCTTATCACTGTATCTTGTATCCATTTCATACTCCTCTCAGTATCATAATGAAACTACTTCGTTGTGTAATTTCCATGCATCCCCTTTTGCCTTTTTTCCCCTCCTTCTAATATCTGCCTACAATTGTATTACAAAGGAATCAGGGAACCAGTGTACTTGCATGAAGGACATTTTAAAATTCTAATGTCAAGGGTCATTAGTCTTTTTTGTTGTTAAACATATAAAGCTCCATTTCTGCATACAGAAAAGATTACAGGGTAAGGAATCCATTTTGGAAATAATTCTTTCAGATTAGCCTTTCACTTTGTGAGACTTGCCAAATGTAAATTAAAAAGAACACTGAGTCAAGATAGTTCCCATGTATTTGGATTTTCTGCATCTGTTATCCATAGTGTTTGTTTTGAGAACTGATGCCATAATTGTTCCCCACAACTTATATTCCTTCTATTTTTACAGTCCTTTTTCCTTCAACCTTGTTTTATTATTTTTTTTTCCCTGGCTGCACATTTTTCCTGGAAAATTACTGTAGAAGCTTTTAATTTTGTTTGTTTGTTTCCCTGTTTGTTTGTTTTCCCTTGAAATCATAACCCAAATGTACTTATATCTGCTTATTTTAATTAGTTCTCAGATTTTTTGTTGTTTTGTTTTTTTTTTTTTTTTCCTGAAGGCAGAAAATATTATTCATGGAATCATAGAATCAGTCAGGGTTGGAAGGGACCACAAGGATCATCCCGCTCCAACCCCTCGGCCATGGGCAGGGACACTTTACACTAGATCAGGCTGTCCAGAGCCTCATCCAGCCTGGCCTGGGATGAGGCTTCCACCACCTCCCTGGGCAGCCTGTGCCAGGCTCTCAGCACCCTCATGGTGCAGAACTTCTTCCTAACATCCAGTCTGAATCTACCTATTTCTAGCTTTGTTCCATTCCCCCTAGTCCCATCACTACCTGCCACCCTAAAAAGTCCCTCCCCAGCTTTCTTGTAGCCCCCTTAAGATACTGGAAGGCCACAGTAAGGTCACCTAGGAGCATTTTCCTCTCCAGACTGAACAGCCCCAACTCCCTCAGTCTCTCCTCACAGCAGAGCAGCTCCAGCCCTCTGCTCATCCTCGTGCCCCTTCTCTGGACACCTTCCAGCACCTCCATAGCCCTCTTGTAATAGGGGTTCCAGAACTGGACACAGTACTCCAGGTGGGGTCTCACCCATGGGGATTAGAGGAGGAGGATCACTTCCCTCGCCCTGCTGCCCACACTGCTCTTGCTGCAGCCCAGAATCTGGTTTTCAAATGCAATTAGACATTACATGATTAATCACTTAAAAGAGCTGCATGCATGAGAACTTACAATTTGCTGGCATTGCTGTGTTGGCTGCTAATAACAGGAAACCCACAGAGGTCACTTTGTCCATGGCAGGAATGGTTGTAGGTTCTGATGTTTCTAGTAAAGTTAAAGCTAATTGAGCACAACTTTGCTGTTCTTAAGAAAGGCACAGAGTTATCTTAAATGCATTCCTCCTTGGCTGGAACCAAATGCTGTGGATTCCTCACACATGCTGCTGTTAAAGCCTACCCTGGCTTACTGTTCTGCCTGGTTGAGTGCTGGTGGCTGTGGCTCATCAGCGAATGGATTGCAATTTTCATGTTAGCTGAACGGTGCCGATGCAGCATGACATTTTGAGTGAGGAGAAAACTTTCAGCACAACATTTGTTTGTCACCTTGGAGCATTACTCTTGTCATGGATTGAACCCTGCTATTTGTCTCTGTGTTGGAACTCAGGTTGAATGTGTACTGAGGCCGTCTGCAGAGCCATTGAGTCTTCTCCAAGTAGAGGTCTGATGCCTTGCAATTTGCATGTATTCAAGGCCAGAAAAAGAGAAAGTAGTTTTTAAATAAAAGCTGATATATGTTAAATAAATGTGTCTCAAAGAATAAGTGTTTGCATTAAAGTTTTCCTTGCAACTTTCAGAATAAAAATCTAACAGAAAAAAAAAAAAAAGATATTTGAACTCTTCAGCCTAGCTGAGTAAGTAGGAAATTTAACAAGTGGTTGTGAGAGAGAAATTTAGTGTAGTGTAAGCCATCAAATGGGAAGTAATATATTGAGCATTAATTGACCTTAATTGCTTCTGAAAATTTTCAATACACTCTTTTCAAGCTATATTAACAACTGAGTACTGCCTGCAAGGTTACTAAATGTAAAAGGCAAAAAAGAAATTATTTTATGAGTAAGAAATGATGTTCTATTTTGGCAATATAAAGAGGAAAAGGATGCATATAATACTCTCCAGTGCTTCGCTGTGGAGTGGTTTAGCATCTTTGCGCTGTGGACAGTTACTAATTGGTGATGAAAAGATTATAGAATTAGGCATTTTTCCTTACCTACAGATAATGTTGTGGGCTTGCTTGATGTTGTGGGTGCATAAATGCATCACGAAGGTCTTGACACACTTAGCAAACATATTAATGTGAACATGCTGTAAATAGATTGAAAGTTCCTTGCAGTTGCTTATTCTATAAGGGAAGAAGCCAATATGCTGTAGGAAATTTCTTTATTCTGTGGACCAGTATGCTTTNCATGTCCTTCCTGTGCTGGGGGCTCCAGAACTGCACACAGGACTGCAGGTGGGGTCTGAGGAGAGCAGAGTAAAGGGGCAGAATCCCCTCCCTTGGTCTACTGGCCACACTTCTCTTGATGCAACCCAGGACTTAGCTGCCTGTCCACAACATGGTTATTCCAGGTTACCATAAAATTACTATCCCTTTGTGGCAATTTCTTTTAAAGATATCCATCTATAGAGTTTTCTCTTGGAAAATTTCTGAAGTCTCCTTAACCGTGTCAGCTCTCAGATCCTGTTTGATGGGAATATCTCCTGTGGATCAGTCGAGCCTGGCAAGGTGCTAGTAAACCAGTTTAAATGTTTGTTTTGTTAACTAATAATAACTTACTCTAATATTGCACCATTTTATTTTATTAAGAGAGAGCCTGACTGCATTGTGATTGCCAAGGGACTTTGGCTTAGAAAGATCAAAGAACTTGCTGTTCTCTTCGAATGTTGAACAAGAATAAACCAACTCAATTGTGCTAATACTTGACATTTTTCTTCCTGAGCTAGAGGACTCTTATCAAAAAACACATCTGCTTTCATGCAGTCAGAAGCATAGGAAGACTCTCTTCATATTGATTATGTGGAGGTTTTCTTTCTCCTTTGTTACTGATTGCAGAATTTGTTTCTGGAGGAAGAGAAAGCCATCAGCTTTCCCCTTTAGTTACTGCATGAACATCTGGACTTCTCACAAATCTGTAGCTAATCACTTTGGTAGTGTTCTTGCAGTACGATAATGGCCCAGGTAGAAGTTTTGTTGACTTAATAATGAACAGAAGGAAGGGGTGGGGAGAAAGAATCATAGAATCATAGAATGGTAAGGTTGGAAGGATCATCTAGTTCCAACCCCCTGCCATAGGTAGGGACACCTCCCACTAGTACAGGTCACTCAAGGCCTCCTCCAACCTGGCCTTGACCACCTCCAGGATGGAGAATTTAACATCACAGTCACTCTGCAAATGCAGCCTTTTTGCTTATTTATTTCAATAGGCTTTGGCTGATTTATTTTAAAATCAGTAAACTTTGAATCAAATAGAAAATTATCTCCCTTCTATCTCTTCTTTCCTCCTGTCTTTCTCAAAGTGTTTCTTTCCCTATCACTGATGATCTTTACGTGGTTTTATATACAACCTCCCCTATCTGAGCAAAGTCCAGAGCATCTCATAGTGCTGCACAGGGAAATTTTATCAGCAGCAGGATAATATTAAGAGGAGGAATCAAGCAATTAATTTTGTTCAAGGTAAGATCAGCATATCTGACTAGATATTATATTACTAAGTGAAGCAAAATTTCCAAGTTAATTTAGACTATGTGAAGTAAAGTCATCTTTTTTCAAATGCATGAGAAGAGATGATTAAATTCCAGATTTCAGTGTAAATTAGCTTCTAAACATAGAGGTTTGCAGCTTGAATTGAATCAAAGAGTATTTCAGGGGTTCAGGGTGTTAACTATTTGCTGATGGCTTTGCTTGGTTCACTTTTGGAAATGATATCTCACTGGAGTTGTCCAATTCACAGTATATAATGGATTAATGGTTTGGAACTTTATCTATAATTCTTCAGCTTTATGTTTAAACAGTTCATAAACTCTTGATATCCTTTTTTTCCCCTCTTGAATTCATTAAGAAAATACCATAAAGCAAAGCTAGCCCTACTTCATATTTTATTATTCAGAAAGATGCATGGCTATATCAATATTCTGAACCACTGTGATGGAATAATTTAAGGACTTGGAGGAAGGAAAAAAACCCAAAGTCAGTCTTTTGTTGGGTCCCTCCTCCTAAGAAGAGCTAAAATGGACAAATTCATCAAATGCCTGATGGATAGGGTGGTTACCTTTTAAGGCTCAGAAAGCTCATGTGCTGCTGCTTTGCAGCTTTTGCAAACCCTCTAATACTGTTACCATGGGTATGGCAGCTGCCTGAATGCAGGGCAGGGCAACCATTGCTTTTATTTTCTGAATTCTTTCATTAACTCCTTTAATACTAACTCTCATTCTCAATTGTGTTCCCCAAGACCTGGTTTCAATATTTTGAGCTGGACACAGCTAGGTCTGTCTGCGATTCCTGCCATAGGCTGTTGTCTTGAGATTTATGACTCATTCTGTATCATCATATTCACAAAGAATTCTGTTCACTTTCCAGTGCAGTGCTTTCCCCCTCCACGCCTTTGCTTCTCTTTTAGTCCTTGCTTTGTTGTCATATTCAACATTTCAGTTTCAATTCAGTTGGCTTATATTATGTGAAACATCCTCCTTCACGAGTGCAGTGGCACATCTAGGACAGCATTCTGTCTGACAGCAGGAATCTGAGATGCTTTTCAGGGAGAGAATCTGCTCCCTAACTGTAGTCCATCCTTGTCATCTGCAGTAGCCATCTTTGATCTTCACCTATCAGACCTAATTCTGATCCTTTAAATAATTGAAGCAATCTCTGCATTTTACAAGATACCTTTGCAAATTCTAACAGGCCTTCACTCTTTCCAGTTCTTTTGGTGCTATATCTTCTCAAAGGCAAGGGACAACTTTTCTATTGATTACTCATAGAATGTCAGGGGACTGGGAGGGACCTCAAAAGCTCATCCAGTCCAAGCCCCCCTGCCAGAGCAGGATCACCTAGAGCAGATCACACAGGAACACATCCAGGAGGGTTTTGAATATCTCCAGAGAGGGAGACTCCACAATCCCTCTGGGCAGCCAGTTTGAGGGTTCTGTCACCCTCACAGAGGAAAAATTCCTCCCCATGTTTCCATGGAACTTCCTATGCCTCAACTTCCACTCATTGCCCTTGTCCTGTCATCAGGCATCACCCAGCAGAGCCTGGCTCCAGCCTCTTGGCACTCACCTTTACATCTTTATAACCATTGCTGAGGTCACCTCTCAGTCTCCTCCTCTCCAAGCAGCACAGCCCCAGCTCCCTCAGGCTCTTCTCATAACAGAGATGTTCCATTCCCTTCATCATCTTTGGGACTCTGCACTGGACTCTCTCAAGCAGTTCTATGTCCTTCTTGAACTGGGCAGCCCAGAACTGGACACAGTACTCCAGATGTGGCCTCACCAGGGCAGAGTAGAGGGGCAGGAGAACTTTTCTTAACTTAGTAGCCACAGCCCTTCTAATGTACCCGAGAATGGCATTGGCCCTCCTGGCCACAAGAGCACATTGCTGGCTTATGCTCAACCTCCCATCAACTAGGACCTCCAGATCCTTTTCCCCATCACTGTCTTCCACAAGATCAGTCCCCAACTTATCCTGATCCCTGGGATTGTTCTTTCCCAGGTGCCAGACTCTGCACTTGCTCTTGTTGAGTTTCATTCAATTTCTCCCTGGCCAGCCCTCCAGCCTGTCCAAGGGATGTGGAGATGCTGGAGCATGTCCAGAGAAGGGCCATGAGGATGCTCAGAGGGCTGGAGCTGCTCTGCTATGAGGACAGACTGAAGGAGTTGGGGCTGTTCAGTTTGCAGAGGAAAAGGCTCCAAAGTGACCTCACTGTGGCCTTCCAGTGCCTGAAGGGGGCCTACAAAAAAGCTGGGGAGTACTTTTTAGGCTACCAGGTAGTGACAGGACTAGGGGGAATGGAGCAAAGCTGGAGGTGGGGAGATTCAGACTGGACGTGAGGAGGAAGTTCTTCAGCATGAGAGTGGTGAGAGCCTGGAATGGGTTGCCCAGGGAGGTGGTTGAGGCCTCATCCCTGGACGTGTTTAAGGCCAGACTGGATGAGGCTCTGGCCAGCCTGATCTGGGGTAGGGTCTCCCTGCCCATGGCAGGGGGGTTGGAATTAGATGATCCTTGTGGTCCCTTCCAACCCTGACTGATTCTAAGTCTGGCTGAATAGCAGCACAGCCTGAGGACTGGCAGCCACTCCACCCAGTTTGGTGTCATCAGCAAACTTGCTGACAATGCACTTTGTGTCCTCATCCAGGTCGTTGATGAGTATATTGAACAGAACTGGTCCCAGTACTGACCCCTGTGAGATCCCACTAGTCACAGGCCTCCAACTAGACTCCATCCCATTGACCACAACTCTCTGGCTTCTTTCCTTCAACCCATTCCCAATTCACCTCACTACCTGATTGTCCAGAGCACACTGCCTCAGCTTAGCCAGAAGGATGCTGTGAGAGGCAGTGTCAGATGATTTACTGACATCAAGGTAAACCACATCCACTGCTCTACCATCATCAATCCACCTGGTTATGTCCTCATGTGAACTTGGTCTGTACTCTGCTTACTTCCAGGTTGCTTCCTACTCTTTGATGTTTGAGGTGAGTTAAGGTGTGGCCATGAAACCTAAATCTAAAGCAATGCATTTTTAGTTTAAGTGGGAGGGAATGAGTTAATACTGAAATAGAAAAATGAGTTAATACTGAAATATGAAGAAATGTTCACTTGAGTTATTCCCTTTGTGTATACCAAGATCAAAACTTTTTAAACATAGAGTGTGTAATCTACATTCATATGGAAAGGTTTACTTTATCAGTAGGTGATATTTACTAGCTCATGAGTAAAGTTTTGAAGCATTTCTGACACTTCCAATTTGCCTCTTTCTGTTTCTAATCTCTTTTGAAAACAAAACCTACAAAAGCAAACCAAGTAGCCAACAAAAAAAGCCCCCCACACTTAAAGGGGGGTGACTTTGTCAAGCATGTTTGTAACATCAGTAAGTTGGAGACAAGCCCTATATCTGTGGAAGCAACTCTTCAGATATTCAGCTGTTGGTGCATAAATGCATCAGACTCAAGCCAAGGAGGCAAAGGGCCAGCTGCAGTTTCTCAACATTCCCAGAAGCATCAGCTCTTGCAAGACAATAGCTTTTGGCTGGGTAACATCAAGTATGAGCTATTCAGTGGCTTCTCTGATCTAAGTTTGCAATTCTGGAAATTATATTTTGGCAAAGAACCCATATTATTAGAACACTGAGAAAAACATGAAGCTGGGTATATCTTTCTTGGTCCCAAATTAATGGTAATGGATTTATCCAAATTCTCTGTTCAGGCATATCTGCAGCTAACCAAATAGTTTTTTACTCTTTACTCAAAAGGAGTATAGCTTCTTCTCTCTCCCTCTCCCTCTCCCTCTCTCTTTTTTTTTTTACCTCTTGAAATTTTGCTGGAAAGCAATGTGAATAATTGATACCTTTTATTACTCATTGTTCATTGCTCTGGCATAAAGAAAAAAAATATCTTTTATAGTTTACTCTCTTGTCTACTAAACTGGCTTTAGGCATGCAAAAATTAGCAGCTATAGAAACTACCATTTCTGAGGAGGTTTTTCATTTTCTGGCTAGTTTGATGGACCTGTATTTTTAATTAACAAATTAAGAAGCAGTAGTTTGGTAGTAGTAGAGCTTTGGTGAAACATAACCAGCCAACCTCATTTTAATGAGTAAAATTACACTAGAGATTAATTTGTCTTGATGTAAAATGAAAGTGCTAGGAAAAACAATTTCTATTTCACTTCCCTTGGAAGATATAACTGTTTCCCTTCTGAAATGTTTTAGGAGCAGCTAGAATTTAAATGTTACAAACTTCTATGCTGGGAGCTAATCGATATTTGAGGTTTATATCCAGCACAGGTTTGATGCCAGATGAAGTGTAAAACAGGACATTGCAATTCTTCTTTTCAAATGTCTTTAACACTAGTTCTGGTTCCAGATAAGTTCATCTAAAAAAGAAAAAGGAATTAATTTTACAGACCAGCTTGAAATATTCCCACTGACATGTAGTAGAACCTGTTCAGTCAAGGTTTTACAGCCTGCTGCCACAGTATTTTTAATGTATTTTAACTTTCTTTGGACACAAAGATCACAGGAGGTTAGGGGTTGGAAGGGACCTCCTGAGACCAGGTCCAACTCTCTTGCCAGAGCAGGACCATAGAATCTAGCTCAGGTCACACAGGAACACATCCAGACAAGGCTGGAAAGTCTCTAGAGAAGAAGACTCCACAACCTCTCTGGGCAGCCTGTGCCAGTGCTGCATCACCCTTACAATAAAGAAGTTCTTCCTAATGTTGAGGTGGAACTTCCTGTGCTGCAGTTTATACCCATTGCCCCTTGTCCTATCACAGGGTGCAACTATAAGAGTTTGTTCCCTCCCTGTTGACCCCCAGCCCTCAGATAAACACTGATCAGATCCCTCTCTTCACTTGACCAAGAAGCCCCAGGTCCCTCAGCCTCTCCTCGCAGGGCAGTGCTCCAGCCCCTTCATCATCTTCATAGCCCTCCCTTGGACTCTTTTGAGTAGATCTCTGTCCCTCCTGAACTGGGGAGCCCAAAACTGAACACAATATTCCAGGTGAGGTCTCAGCAAGGCAGAGTAGAGGGGGAGGAAAAATATCTTAATATTGAAAGGCTTTGTATTTTCATGTAAATAATAGGATAAACATGAAGCTGTGTAGCCTTGGAAGCAGGATAAGGAACAAGATGTCATATCTAAATTCTGTCTCCAGCTTTGCCACTGTTAAGACTTTTGCCATGTTACTTTTATACCTTGTTCAGTAAAAAAAGGGCTAATGACGCCGGCTTAATGTTGTAAACTGTTTTGAAGATGCAAAAAACTTGGTGTGGTGACATTGCTTTTCTAAGTGTGCTAGTGGTAAACTTCAGTTCTGAAAACAGCTTTGATCTGTTGGGAGGAGACGTTCTCTAATCTGTATCCTGCTTGCAAGGCTTGAGGAGCAGGTGTGCTTGGGGAGAGCTAATGAGAGCCCTGTTAAAAAGTGCTGCTGAGGGCAATCTCGTACTGTCTCACAGTGAATTAGCAACTGCTCCATTTTATTTTCTTTTTGGTAGTCATTTTTAATTTTTAGCGATAGGTTAAAGATTTTTCAGAAGCTAATCTTTATTTGGAGTTTTTCAAGTTGGAAAATTGTGGATTAGTTAATTATGCAAGGTTTCAGTTTGTTTAAGGAGAAAATAAAGGCATTTGAAATGTAACTGGAGGCAGCTGTTGGTGGTTAATCCCAGTTTGCTTTTGGTTCTGCCATTCTGTTTCCTTCTCAAGCACTGCTACGAGCTTTTGCTTTTGATGTGGAGTGGTATGTTGTGGAAATGGGAGTGTCCTTCTGTTTCACAGGTATGTTTTAGTTTAGAGAAGTATTTTACTTGTGAAGAGAATGAGTAGATGGCACTTATCCAGAACTGCTAGCTCTGATTTAAGAGCAACATCTCAGTAAATATGGTTGGATACCATGAAAAAAAATATTGGAATGCTTCTTCAGTGCTTTTCTGGATGCTGATACAGATGAGTTTGTGAGTACCGAGAGCTGCCATTTGAGGGAAGGGAGTAAAATTCTGTCTGCATTTGAGTTCTTTGAGCTATTCAAGTACTTTTTTTTTCATCCTATACACATTGTTTGGCTAATATACTTCTAGAGGAGAGTGAAGTAAAAGCATAAAATGCTAAAGCATTTAAACTGTGTCACTTGGTAAGGTGAATACACTTCAAGAAGTAGCATTCTTCTGTAAAATATTATCCCAAACATGAGCAGAAAATGGGAGAAAAAAGAGAAGACTTAACCACTATAAAATGACATCTTTGATTGCAGCAGGTAGGGAGTTGGGCATAGTATTTTTGTGATTCCTGAAGTGGTAGAAATGGAATCCAACTAAGGGTATTGATGATGTGATTTCAAGGAAAAAAAAAAAAAAAAAGGGGCAAGAAAAAGGTGGCAAAATTTATGTGGTGCTATTTACTTTGGGGTAGCCTTTGAGTAGCCTTTCAGGTTTATGCTTCATGCTGTCAGTTTCAATATTGTAACTTGTTTTTCAAACAAGGCAGTCTCAAATATGAGGTAGGAAGGACAGCTCCAGAGATGTCCATGTCCCCATCTGGTTTATACCCTTCTTTTTTTGTGAAAATGAAATTGTGGTGAACTCTGAAGCTTCTGCAAGCTTGAGTGTTTCATGGTGTTTGTACTTGTGGACTTCAGTAGTGCATTCTGGTCATGAGAACACAAGGCTGCATTACCTAACCTTCTTTCCAGAACACCTCAAGTTTGTTATTCTCAAGATACTTAGAAGCTAAATTGAGCAATCCTGTTTCATTATGAAATATAATAATTGGAAAGAGGGCAAATGTTTGCATCCTGAATATTGTTTATCAGCTAATTCTTTATTATAGTCTAGCAGCAATTGCAGGTGCAAAGTGGAATACTAATTACATTCTGCATTTCTGTAGAACAGTGTAGTAGTTTTATCAATGCCGTTTAGCTGCATAATGCACACAGCCCAGACTATGGAACAGCAATAAAAATAATCTCTTCAATTTGCTATTAATCAATCTACAAAACAGAATTACATTAGTATTTTTGGAACAAGTGGCTAATTACAAACATCACTTGCATGTTCCCCTGTGTTGCTGCTGTATTTATTTGTTGGCATTAGCTGTAATTCACTGTGGAGAATTTTTCAGAGTGTGAACTGCCAGGAGCCTAGTGTCAAATTGCATCTAGATTTTTAGCCCAAGTGTTTTCATGATCCTGCACGAAGCTGGTGGTGAAAGTATTTGGTGTTTTGAGTGGATTTGGGGGTATTTTTAATGGACATTAGAGAGAAGACAGAAGAAATGAGTTGGGTGTGTGTGTGTGTTACTTTTTCTCGTGAACTAGAAGCATAATTTAATCCACTTTCTATCTATTAATGAGGTGGGGCCTGGAAAAGAGGATTTATCCAAGCTCATTTCTTTTACATCTCTTCTGAAGAATCTTGCTGTCATAAAGGCAGAGTGCTTCTGAGAGTGCAGCAGTTCAGTGGTCTGCTCACCTAGGCTGGTTTTTCTGCCTGCTCTTATGGGAGGAGCTAAACAGAAGCAAGCCCTGAAAACTCAATTGGTTGGCAAACATTGCATGAGGCTTAATTGTCCAGTCACTCTATGTTTATTAGGGAAAAGAAGCTAGGTAGTAGTTAAATATAGCTGACAGACTAGCAGCAGAAAGCTTCCTTCACCAGTTCAATTATTGTCCTAGCACCCAATAAACCCTGATAGAGGGGAAGGGATTATTCATTCATGGCCAAGGCTTTGTCCTGCAAAGCTAGCTGGAATCAAGTAATCAATATAATTGTCATTGCCAGATATTATCTTATTAGGGAAAAGTATCACTGATTAAGTCTGCTTTGTGGACAAGATAAAAATTGCTGCTAACTACAGGAAAAACATCCAAGTTATAAGGCCGGAGTTGAGAATTGTTGACTGTGTCTTGAAAGTAAGTGGTAGATCATCTCTCTGAATGCTTTTTTTTATCTGTCTTTGAGCACACATTGCTTTAAGTGTAACTTCAAAATTCCCATTGTTGTCTTGTTTTGATTAAACTGACTGGCATTCCCTGTGGATCATCATCTCCAGTGGACTCCAGTAAGGCTGAGTGAACAAGAAGCAAGTTTCCTTTTCATCTTTTACTTTTTAGTGCTTTGGTGTATTGCTATTTTGAAACTATATTGTGTTCTCAATAATCTGCCAACCCAAATAATAGTTTGCTTAGAAGAAACTGAGCAGCTAAATTATCTGGCTGCTTGCATGTCTGTCTCTTCATTGACAACACAATACCTGGTGCCTGAAGCTAACCGGTGGGTGTCTGGGCTACCTGCATTGCTCTCACTCCTCTTGTCTCACAATTGAACAGTCACAGCCTGTTCAAGTTTCAGTCTCCTCCTGTCCTGTCCTGGCCTTGAATAGGTATCATTTGATTCTTGTGTTATGGCTGCTCCTAGGGATACAACAATTTTAGTATAAAAAATGATTCTTTAGCAGGTCTGATGAGCTATTGCTTACTGCAGCTCTCTTTGATAGCTAGGGAAAAAAAGAGTATAGAAAACCCAACATAACCTGTTAGCAAAAATAAGAAGAAAATTAAACTGTAGGTGATAAGTCCATGTGCGTTGACTTGAGCTCAAGGGACAAATCCGGCTTACCTTACCTACTCTTCCCCGTGCTTTGAGTGTTCTAAAATGCTATCAGTTCTTTTCTGACCCAAGGTTTCTCCATTGTTTTGTGCCAAGCCATGTTTTTAGTTGGAGATTTCCAAGCTGCTCAAACAATTACCTGAAATGTTATGCCTTAAACTGCTGCAAGCTATTTGCTGCATGCTTGCATGCATGTTTTGCTCAGTGGTAGTGTGTGTACTGTCCATGTCTGTAATGCTTTGCATNGGAGGTGTCCCTGCCTATGGCAGGGGGTTGGAACTAGATGATCCTTGAAGTCCCTTCCAACCTTACCATTCCATGATTCTATCAAGAAGAATATGCAGCAGCATAGGTAATGACCCATAGTCTAAATGGTCCTCTTCCTAGCATCAGTCATCAGTTGGCTATTTTTATTCTTTGCATTCTCACTCCTTGATCATTTACTAATAGTTATTTTCCTTGTTGGTGAGCTTAGAGAAGAGCTGCAGTAGCCTGGGGATTTCAGTTTCTTCACATAAAAAAGTATATGTTTGAGAGGGAGATGAACAGGATGCTGAAAACACTGCCCCTGCTTTGCTCTTGATTCTTATTGAATCTAGCATGTAATTGTGCTCAAGTTATACTTCACTTGACTCAGAATTTAGTTAACTTGACTGAAATGGCTTTGTTTTTCCACCCTGCTTTTTCTACTCTAATAAGCAGAAGGAAGATGGTTGCTGTTGAAATGTGTGTGCTTTCTGTGAGGCCACAGGAACCTGCAAATCTTTCCCCTAAGATGTGAAAAGTCAGTCGTTAAGGGGGATCAGAGAAAGGGTACTGGCTGGTCAACAGCAACTTTATCCAATTCAGTCTCATGGTTAGGTTTATTAGACTTCATGCCTGCTTCTTTGGAAACAGATACTGCAATTTCATCTGCTGTGGCTGTAGACTCAGAGTACATGCATTAACCAGGAAAAGAGTCTGTCTTCAGTTTGTGAATTTGATCTGAATTTACTATACCGTTGCTGCATGTGTGTCTATAGCTTTCTCTTAGCAGAACTAGCATCTCACCTTTAGCTATCCACAGTGTATCCTCCACTTGATCCAAGTACATGTGTGTGTAAGCATATATATGTGTCCACAGGTACATCTCCAGAGAAAACAGTGTATTGTTCTGACCATTCAAAGAAGGAACCTGGTAGGGTGGAACCCTCATAGGCTTGTAAGAATCATAATTTTATTTTGTTTCCCTCAGATAAGATTTTCTTTTTTTTAACATATGATTGCTTTGCCTTATTTATTTATTCCCCCCCACCCTGGTCTGCTTGCATTTTGTTTTAAAAGTACTAATAGTACTGACTTTTGTGGTGAAGGCTTCCTCTTGAAGGTGAAGTTCATGAATGTAAATTCTGATTCTTTTAGATAATCTGAAGTCTGAGAATGAATCATAGAATGGTAAGGTTGGAAGGAGACCTCAAGGATCATCTAGTTCCAACCTCCTGCCATAGGCAGGGACACCTCCCACTAGTACAGGTCACTCAAGGCCTCATCCAACCTGACCTTGAACACCTCCAGGGAGGGAGCAGCCACAACCTCCCTGGGCAACCTGTGCCACTGTCTCCCCACCCTCACTGTAAAGAAATCACTGCTAAGGAGTCAATTCCCTCACTTTCCTTGGAGCTTCATTTAGCTTTTTTGTGGAAACCATATATCTTTGAGCAGCTGATTTTTGAAGTCAGAGTTAGAAGAGTGTGGACCTGTTCTTTGTGGTAACCTTGAGTTATCTTGTACCTGCTTATTTCCAGTGGTCAAATTTCACCAGAAGACATGCAGATGATATCCAGTAGCTTGCTAAAATTACTGTCCAGTGCAAGCAGTTGCATGTGAAAGTTGTTAGATGAGAACTGTTTACTGTTTAAGTAATAGCAATTTAAAATTAAATTGACTATTTGTGTTCTTGATTATTGCTGCTTGCACTGAGCAGCACTCATGTCTCAGATGTTGCCTTATACATGCTTTCAGACAATGTTCTGCAATAGTCATCAACTGACTGTGACCACTTTTAGAAGAAGTAACTTTTTTAGCTCAGTAAGTTGAACTGATGCCTGAGCAACCACGTGCTTTAAAGCAGCTGCCAGTGAAGAAACCATTCTGGTTTGATGTGCTTCTCTCTAATTACTGGTATGTGAAAGCACGCAGCAAAGCAAGCACACAGCAATGGAAGCACACGAGAACATGTGGAGGATTGCTAGAATTCCAGGAGTTTGGTTAGATTGGTAGAACAGAGATGTAGTGGGATGGTCTGGCTGGAGGAGAGGATGCAGGATGGGAAGGCAGTGGCAGGAGTGCATCCCGTGAAGAGAGCTTTACTTTGAAGTAGGTGATGAGCCAGTTCTGGCTTTTTGGGTAAATATAATTCAGTAAAATGATCATTAGTAAAAATCTTACTCCTTTATAGTGTTCTGATCTGAATACTGAGAACTGCAAATGCTTGACATCAGTAATTGTTTTTAAAGAACCTTTTGTCTCAGCTCCTTTGAGACAAGGGAACTTGAAAGGGAGTACATCAATATATTATGAAGTATTTGCATATAATATTAAGCAACCTGCATGCTAGAATTTGCAAGACTAACATAATCTATTCCTCCCTCTGCCTTCATACTGCTAAATAACAGGGGGGAAGGAAGAGGAAAATCATAGAGATGGAGAAAAAGTGAATTCAATTCTAAGGAGAAATGGCCACGGCTTAATCAGAACAATTGTGTGCCTTTACAAACTTTATTTCTCATTGCGTATAGAAGAGGCAAGCAAAGCTGTGAGAGAAAATCTGAACAGGGGAATGAATGGCTAAGCAACTTCANGGAGGTGTCCCTGCCTATGGCAGGGGGTTGGAACTAGATGATCCTTGAGGTCCCTTCCAACCTTACTATTCTATGATTCTCTAAGTCCAGATTCCTCTTAAGAACTCTCTTATTTTGCCTTGAGAGAGGATGTATTGGGGGCTTGTATGTGAAATGTGTTTTGCTCAGATGGGAAGCTGTTCTGTAAAACTAATATTCTTAGAAGCCTGATGGGTGGCACAGAGATGATAGCTAAATAGGTGTTTATTCCAAATCTTGGTCAACATTTTAAACCTCAGGCACACAAAAGAACTAGTGTCATTCTGCCTCTTGGTAGAAAGGATATTTGACTTATGTGAGGCCACACTGTATAAAGTAGGAGAATGAATTTGTGCTAATATACAGGAATGGGGGTTTCTACATTGCAGATATGTAGATATGTACAATGCAGATAATGTCAACCAACATGGCAGATTCAACTCACAGGAGCACACAGAAGGTTTAATATAACTTTCAGAAGTGTTCAATATCCAGTAGTTCTCATTCAAGTTCATACAGGTCGCTTCCATGAATATATGAGAAGATAATCTATACTCTGCAGTACAGCAAGCTGGAAATAGTTTTAGCATGTTCTTGACTAATGTTATGTGCTTGCTTGATAAAAATAAATAAAAGGATAGAAGCATGAATGGTGTTTAAAAGAAATCACAGGCTCACCTGATATTATTTAAGAGCAATTCATCTTTGGGAAATGATTACCTTTGTCATTCAGCCAAGGGCAGTGATACATTCATTAATAGCTAGATTAAAAACAAAAGCAAGAATTAAAAGAATATCATAAGTCCAAGTCAGTTTGAGCAGAAAAATGGAAAACAAGGACAAAAGAAAAGTAAATTGCAGCCTTTTATTTTTTTGTACATGCTTATTTTGTTAGCCTTTTATTTTTTTCCATAAGATGTTGAGGTCTTTTCTGTGATAATTTTCATTATGAAAAACTCTCTCCCAAACTGCTTCCAAAAGAGACCAGGAAAATAAAATCTTGGTTGTGTTCTGGTAATGCACACAGCTAAAATGTTGGTGACTGTGGAAATAGTCCTGCTGAAATGAATTTGACTATTAATAGCTGTCACTAAGTAACAGAAGAAATTTCTGTGCACAGAAGCAGAGCATTTCTAGTGCTGGAAGCACGTAGACATGTGCATGCCCTGGCAATTGGACTTAAGAGCTACTGCTGCCACAGTCAGTGTTTGTACATACATTAAAGTAGTCACTTTAATGATCTTAAATATTGTAAGTTCAAGTATAAACTTCAAGGATTGAAATGATCCCCAATCCTTTTGTACTCTACTGCCCCAGTGGTCAACCACAAACTCTTAACGCTGCTTTCCTTGCAGCTTAGTTTATGTTAAAATAAATCTTCTCAAGAGGTTTTACTTTGAAGCCTAACTTTGGAACATTAATATACACTGCAATATGGTCTAGGGCAGAAGACATGCTGCTCTTCCTGTCTGGATGTAATGCAGTGACTCTAGACACCTGTTCAAGTGTTTAATATAATAATGTTTAATCACACAATAGTGGCAGTGGCTTCTTCCCTTTCTATTTTATGTAGCATCACATATGGGGAATGAAGTTCTAGGTTTATTTTCTGTTTGCTTGCAAGTTCCAAATAGGTAGTTTTTAGAAGTTTCACAAACTTTATGAAGTAGGAAGAGGTGTTATTTATTTGTTAAATGACAATGGATATGATATGGGGATCAGAAGGAAATGTGGCTACGTTAGAGCTGTCAGCTCTTCTTACTGGAGCGCTCTTTGTATCAATTTTTAAAGTGTTTAATAAAACATAGGGGCTGTTTCTCCTCTTTCTAGTTTATAGTCATCTAACTGCACTGAAGTCAAGGGGAAGTACTTTTCATGTATATCACAGTAATGAGAAGAGAACGATAGATTCTCTTTTGCTGAAGGTTTCAGCATCTGGTAAGCAGTTCCTTTTCCTAGGCCGAACCCTCCCCAGAATAAAACAGCAGTAGGTAATGGCCTCTGTCTGAAATTCTTGATGCACCAAGAAGAGCTATTTGTGGCTAGCTATGAACTTCGAGTCTCATTCTGTGTACATTTCTTTGTGTAAATCAGATAGGAGCCTAATTTGATTTGCTTGTTTAAAGACTGATAGGATAATTTTGTCTCTTGGCTCTATTACACAGTCTCCTTTTGCGGTTCCATATGTGAGTATTAAAACTAAGTGAGATGGCTTGATTTTGCTAGGAAATGCAGTGCCCCCCTTGCAAACCTCTGAAGCTTCTGTTGTGTTCATAAGTAGCTCTGCTGGGTTCCCAGGATGCAATCCTTCCCAAGGTAGACTTCGACAACTGCATGATTAATACAGCCACAGAGTGCAGCATCTCAGCTTGGGAAACAGGCAGTAATTTTGCACTGAACTGAAGTGGACTTTGAGGGTGTACCTTAGCCAGCACAGGCTGATTACTCTAACTTCCATAGGGAAGTGTAATGGAGGGGATAATTGATGCAAGGGATGATTTTTTCCAAAATTAATATTGTTTATTAATGTTGATATCCAGGAGTCTCCCTCCTCCCCCCCCAACTACTAATTGTAATAATAATCAGTTCTTTGCACAGTCATGGAAACTTTATTTCTAGATCTTATGTTATTACCTATATGACTAGTAATAATAGAACATTAATTGAACTCAGTTGAACTGGAAGAGAAGGTTCCTGCGGTTAGTGTACTGCTGGTGGTCAATTCACCACTTACCAACTAGATGGACTCAGGAATCCTCTTTTTGCTTATGGCAGAAGGCAATGGTGAATTACAAGAGGCTTTAAGTATCTACCCACAAATACTAATCTCCCACCTGGCGAGGCTGGTTACAGCTTCAGACAGTACCCAAATGCCTGCAGAGAATCCTGTTACNTATTTTGGCCTGCTTAGGCCTACCATGACAGGAAGGTCAGTTCTCATGGAAGAAAAATTCACTGGGCTTCTATAAGAGAAAATGTGGAGTAGAGGCACTGCTGTAAAATTGAGTGCTGACAACTTTGTGAGGAAAAATAGAGAAGTGTTTACAAGAAATATTTTAAAACTAATTAGAATGGAAAGCAGTTTCTAAATCTGGCACAGGAAAGTGGTCTGATGAACTTTTTTTTTTTCTTCTTTTCCCATTTATCAAAGAGCTTCTTCGTCACATTGCACATCTGCAGCCTTCAGAACACATTTTGGCAAACGTACTCAGCCTCTCTGTGAGGGGCAGACCCTGACTGGATGCCAAGAGCCCATCAAAGATGCTCTATCACTCCCCTCCTCAACTGCATAGGAGAGAAAAAAAATGTAACAAAAGGCTTATCAGTTGAGATGAAGCCAGGGAGAGACCACCTCCTAATTACCATCATAGGCACAACAGACTGGAATTTATTACCAAAAACATCAGAGTAGGGTATTGAGAAATAAAATAAATTCTTAAAAACATCTTCTCCTTCACCCCTCCCTCTTCCCAGGCTCAACTTCACTCCAAAATTCTCTGCTTTCTCTTTCCTGTGCAGTGGTGTAGAGGAAGGGAATGGGGGTGGTCTCATCAGAGCTCCTTACACTCTTCCCCTGCTTTGGCATAGGATCCCTTCCACAGGAGAAGTCCTCCAGGATCTTGTCCAAAATGAGTCCTTCCCATGGGTTGCAGTGCAGGTCCCTTTGGTAACAGACTGTTCCCACTTGAGTCCCCTGTCACAAGTCCTGCCTGCAAATCTGCTCCAGTGTGGGCTTCTGTCTCAAGTGACCCACAATTACCACCCAGAGCCTGTTCCAATACAGGTTTCCCATGAGGTCATGGGCATCTTATTGCACCAACATTGGGTCATCCATGGGCTCCAAGTAGATATCAGCTCTGCATTTATCTCCATGGGGTGTGGGGGGACAGCCTGACTCACTGTGGTCTTCACCGCAGGCTGCATGGTTCCTGGAGCACCTCCTCCCCCTACTTCTTCACTGGCTTTGGTGTCTGCAGAGTTCTTTCTCACATACTCTCACTCTCCCTTGCTGAAACTGCCATTGTGTGCTATTTTTTTCCCCTTCTTATATTTGTTGTCCCAGAGGCACTGCCACTACCACTGATGGGCTCATCCTTGGCCAGGATTGGGTCTGTCTTAGAACAGACTGGTGCTGGCTCTGTCAAATATAGAGGATGCTTCTAGCAACTTCTCACAGAAGCTACTGCTGCATCCCGAGTAGCAAAACCTTGCTTTCAAATCCCAGTGCAGTAACCATGAGAAAGAACCTTAGGTGCTTCCCCAGGACAGAAAAAAAGTCAACCTGTACTAATTCCCATTACTAAGACCGGATGATGCCTTTAACACTCTGTAATGGAAGTTTTTATTATGTGACAGGAATTACTGACATCAGCCTGTATTGTTCTTTGATGGGCCCCAAAAATAGGACAGGAGAAATGATTCAAGAATAAATTGTGGGAACTGAGTAGATCCACTAGCCCAAGGTATGTCTTTGGCTTAGCCAGTTTGTGGCAGGTGAATTCCCTCCTTCCCTGGGCTTAATGAGTTTCCCTAGGCTTTCCTCTGTGTGTTCTGTTTCGGATTCCAGTCTCAGGTATGTTGGTGACTCCCTATTTTGCATTCATTATCATTGTCTGTTAATCCAAGAGGGAGAAGCAAACCAGGAACAATCATGTGTCAGGCTCCTTTGTGCAGTGGAAGCAAGCCTGCTCAAGCCTTTAGATGCCAAGGCATGGTTTGCATGGAGGTCATGTTTGTCTGTCTTTGAACTGATAAACTTGTGAAAACAAGTTGTTAGGTATCAGCTGTTGCCAGTCTCCAGAGAGTATTTCCTATTACCTGTGGTTAGATCAAATGTAAGAAAGCCAAGAAGTGTCTGCATCATAGTGCACATCAGCCCCCTCCCCACAGAATTATGTTTTAAAAAAATGTAAAGGCTATGTTTTAATAAATCCAAGTACCAGGTTCTCACATTGGCCACAACAACCTCAGGCAGTGCTGCAGGCTGGGGACAGAGTGGCTGCAGAGCAGACAGGCAGACAGGGACCTGTCAGAACTGTTTGGCAGCTGAACATGAGCCAGCAGTGTGCCCAGGTGGCCAAGAAAGCCAATGGCATCCTGGCCTGGATCAGGAATAGTGTGGCCAGCAGAATCTGAGAAGTCCTCCTGCCCATGTTCAGCATTGGNATTTTTTTTTTTTTTCTCCTCAAACAGTATTTTTTTTTCCCTGGTTTTTCTTGCAAACACACAAACAAAAAAAACCTCACCACACCAGAACAACCCAAACCCAACCAACCAAACAACTAGAAATGTCCCCCCCAAAATCTAGAAATACAGAAGGATCAATATGAATTGTGTGTGCTCGGTTAACTATTTATTATAGAAAAATTAATTCACACATGATTTAGAATAACACATAGGGATGGACTGAAAGATGAATACCTTCATAGATACTATCATGAACAGGGAATGAATACCCTTGAGGGTTAGTCTCAAATGCAGAGCCAGCGCTCAGGTCTGATATGCTTACATTTAAACATTAAAAAAATTAGTATTTTATCTTCTCCCTTAAGAAATGTTGTACCTTTCTAATTTTCAGTCATGTAAAAATATAAATCAAACAGAGCTTACTCTTTAGCTTTCCTTACCGTTTTTTGTTCCTGCCTTGTGACAGATAAGATCAAGATTTAAGTCTTGCCTAAAGGGCTGCTAATCTGTTTGCTCTTGATCTCTATACCTGTTTCCAAGAGGCCAAAATGCTGAGTGAGGCTGCTAGAATTCTAAGTTGTTCTTTGCTTTGCTTTTTCCATCCCTGAAGAGTACAGGGCCTCCTGCTGAGGCAGTTCTTTTTATAGTCTATCCTGTATTAAAAAGTGAGCTGCGTTTTACAAGGCTTCTGTTTTTAAACAAAGGAAAACCTGCCCTGAGCAGAGGTATTGTGTACAGCAGTGTAATCATGACAGTGATTCTCTTCAGGCAGAGGGAGACCTTTTAAATAGCATCCTTTCCTATTCACAACTCTGCAGTCATTAGAGTGGGAGGCTAATAAAGTTCAGTTTTAAATTCTAAAGGAGTGTGGAGTTGGTGTCTGTGTTAGGTGGAATCTGTGAAATGTGGGAAACAGTTGCTGTGGCTCTTGGGAGACCTCTGCATGTCACCTACCTTCCCCACCAAGGATTCACCCAGACTAAACTCAGCTGGCTGGAAGTTAAGGAATGAAGCTTTATATATTTACAGCTTAGCACAATTTACAAGCAGAAGTATACAATATATTACAGATATTTAAAATTATATGCAGTAATATAGTGGTTTAAAGTAATACAGAGATACAAGACCCCTCACAGCAGCCAGAGTGCCCAGCAGGGGCTCCCAACCACCCCTCCACCTTCTTTCCACCCTTTCCCGTATCTCAGAATCTCTCCTATGTGCAGGATGAGCTGGAAAGGTCAGCAAGGGGTGTTAGAAGCAGAATGAGTAGTTGGAAAATGTGCAGAGTCAAGCAGAAGAGTTTATAAAGCAAAAGGAAGTCTCTCTGCCTGGCTAATCTTTGTTCGTGTCTGTGTTTCATATGTCCCAGCAGAGCGAATGGGTAATATAGACATCACCTTATTTTCCTTTCACAGCCAATTATCTAATTTCTCTCATTAAAATATTCCAATTAGCCTCAAACCAGCACACCTTCTCACTGAGGTGGTATTTGGCATTGATCAAATCTTTTCTCGCTTCTGGCTCTCTGTGAATCCATCTCTTACCTTGTGGAATTAGATTATACTGGAGATGCTACCTTGCTTTTCTGAGGATTTGGGACTTTTCTCAGCATTACACAAAGAAAAGGAAAAAAAAAAAATTACCTCTTTTCTCCACATCCTAGTGGAAGGAGCATAAAGAAATCTGCACAACTGTAGAGACCAGAAGAATATTTCATTTTCCTTCAAAAACTTCAGGCTGGATATGATTGAGCAGGTGACAACAGAGATATGTAGATAGTGAGAAAAACTACAGTCTACTAAGTGCTAGTTTCTTGCAAGAGTTTTACTAATGGTACTTCTGGTTCACCTTTAAGGGGTAAGGAGCCCTGTGCTAGTTTGAGGCTAATTGGAATATTTTAATGAGATGTGAAGAGAAAAGAATGGTGATGTCCGCTTCACTCATAGGCTTGCTGAGATCTATAAGAACAAGGACACAAATATAGATAAGACAGAGAGTCTCTTGCTCTCTCTGAGAGCTGGTGTGTCTTCTGGCCTCTCTACTGTGTAACCCAACTAATCATTCTTGCCCATCCTCCAAACTCACCTTGCACATAAGGCAGACCCTGTCATAAGGTAGAGGGATGGAAAGAAAGCAGAAAGGTGGTTGGGAGCCCCTCCTGGGGACTCTGGTTTCTGGGAGGGAAGTTGTGTTTCTGTATTACCTTTAACTTGTATATCTCTGTAACTATTCCTGTAATATTGTTTATATATCTGCTTGTACATTGTGCTAAGCTGTAAATGTAGCTTCATTCCTGTGCTAGTTTGAGGCTAATTGGAATATTTTAACGGAGAAAATTATATTATAGGCTATGAAAAGCAAACAATGATGATGTTTACTTCACTCATAGGCTTGCTGAGATGTTTAAAAATTAGAATACAAACATAGATAAGACACTCTCTCGGTCTTTCTCTGGGAGCTAGTGGGTCCTCTCCTCTCTGCTGAATAATCTAACTAACCACTTTCCTTCTAACCCCC
The DNA here is from genome assembly GCA_013399055.1 of Ramphastos sulfuratus. Lineage (NCBI taxonomy): Eukaryota > Metazoa > Chordata > Aves > Piciformes > Ramphastidae > Ramphastos > Ramphastos sulfuratus. The sequence goes on along the minus strand of WBNM01014527.1, from coordinate 41,624 downwards.
CTGGCTGATCCTCCAAACTCACCTTGTGCATAAGCCAGACCCTGGGGTAAGGTATAGGGGTGGGAAGAAGGTAGAAGGGTGGTTGGGAGCCCCTCCTGGGGACTCTGATTTTTGGGAGGGGGATTGTGTTTCTGTATTACCTTTAACTTGTATATTTCTGTAACTATTCCTGTCTATTGTGTAGATCTCTGCTTGTACGTTGTGCTGAGCTGTAGATAGAGCTTCATCTCTTAACTTACAGCTGGCTGAGTCTAGTCTGGGTGATCTTACAAAGTGTGGGGAGGCAGGGAACTCCCAAACCATCACAGTTCCTTAAATTCCAGCTAACTGAGTCTAGACTGGGTGATTTTCATTGAGTGTGTGTGTGTGAGGTAACTCCCAAACCATCACAAGCCCATAAATGTGTAAGTCATTGCTGATCACTGCTAGCTGAAGATACTGAGAGTTTGCAGATGGGTGGTATAGCTACTGTATTTTTTCCCCAAAGATGGCTACATTTCCAGAATCCAAGAAACTACTCTTGTGTAAATAACTTGTAAACAGAGTAGGGGCTTTCTGCTTTCTCAAGAAAGCTGGGTTATTTGGAGCTAATCATCTGTATAAATGCACCTTTAATGTTGCAAGAGCTCTTGACTGAGCTCTGTGTGTAGCCAGGTTTTCTTCCCTAGAACTCCATTTTCCTTTTCAACTACTTAGACTTATTTTGCAATGCTTTAGTTTGCACAGGTCTGCACGAATTCCATCCACCTTTCATCCTAACCAGAGGTTAGGATATGATTAGGGTGTGCTGACATACCCTTGTAGTAGGGCTTTTTTCATAGTAACTTTGTCTTAAGATTCCTGGAGGCCTAACAGACCTATGATAAGCCTTGCACTGGCTCTGTAGGATGTGGATATGCATTTCAGAAGTTGACAGAGACACTCTTGCATTGCTTATCTTTGTTCCTAGACTCATGGAGCCATTGCTCTGATGGAATACGAGTGAGCATGCTTTGATCTACAGTAAAGGTCCCAAACCTGCCACAAGTTTCTAGTGGTTCTGTGTTGGCATGTCTTTCACTGCATTTTTCAAACATTTCCTGTTCAGCACAATGCTTGGGTTTTAGGTGGCATTGAAATTCAACACATGTTTGAGTGTTGACTGGAATAGGAATGGATTTAAAAAATAATTTGTCTCTGTTAACAAAGCAAAATGGAGTTAAGTGCATTTTTGAATCATAGAATGACTTAGGTCGGAAGGGACCTCAAAGATCATCTAGCTCCACCCCCCTGCCATAAACAGGGACACCTCCCACTAGTACAGGTCACTCAAGGCCTCATCCAGCCTGGCCTTGAACACCTCTAGGGAGGGAGCAGCCACAACCTCCCTGGGCAACCTGTGCCAGTGTCTCACCACCCTCACTGCAAACAACTTCCTCCTAACATCTAATCTAAATCTCCCCTCTGCCAGTTCAAACCCATTGCCCCTTGTCCTGTCATTGCAAGACCTTGTCACTAGTCCCTCCCCAGCCCTCCTGTAGCTCCCTTCAGATACTGGAAGCCTTCTCCAGGCTGCAGAGCCCCAACTCTCTCAGCCTGTCCCCATAGCAGAGCTGCTGCAACCCTCTGAGCATCTTTGTGGCCTCCTCTGGACCGGCTCCAACGGTTCCATGTCCTTCCTGTGCTGGGGGCTCCAGAACTGCACACAGGACTCCAGGTGGGGTCTGAGGAGAGCAGAGTAAAGGGGCAGAATCCTCTCCCTTGCCCTGCTGCCCACACTGCTCTTGCTGCAGCCCAGCACACAGTTGCTGTCTGGGCTGCACTCACACTGCAGCCTCATCTTGAGCTTTTCATCACCCCACACCCCCAGGGCCTTTACCTCAGGGCTGCTCTCAGCCATTCCCCACCCAGGCTGGAGTTGTGCTTGGGATCGTGCCCACCCAGGTGCAGGACCTTACACTTGGCCTTGTTGAATGTCATGAACTGATCTCCACGCTCCAGAAACAGCACTTTCTCCTGCCTGCAGAGACACTGTGCCATATGTTGGTGGCAGCAGGATCTGAATCTCTGAAAATTTCGAGCTATGGTGTATGAATTTCACGGGGAATCCGAACTTGAAAAAGACCACTGGAGATGAGAGGCCACTGTTCCATGTGCTGGTTTACACAATCCTCCAAGGAGTAATTAATTTTTCTGGTACTGGTGATGAGCAATTTTACCAGCCACCAAATTACCACTAGGTACATTGATGGCATTCCAGACAATGCAGACATTGAACCATCTGCCTCGTTTATTTTCACTTGAATAAGCTTTGCCGAGTTTAACTACATAATTTTGGAAGAGTAGGCTGCAGAGAGGAAGAGCCAAATGTTTGTTTACTTATTTACAAACCAAAATATTGTGCTTCAAGTATTTACACTTTAATCAGCTTTTAAAATTCAGTTTTATACCTGATTGCAAATTAAGATGGGTATAATTAGCGATGCCCAGCCTTCCAACAGTCATAAAACCAAGAAATCTTTAAAAGTTATATTTTGAATGTAAATCAGTGGGGTTTCTGCTTTTGGTGGCAAAGTTTTCTGGCACTGAGGGAAAAAAAAGGCTGCATAGCAAGTTTTTAAAGAGGTGCAAATATAATGCTGATTAATGTGGGTTATTATATAAGTATTGGACCAGCATTCATAAGAGAATCAAAGGTGGTAACAGAAATTAAACTCACATTTAATTTTAATTACAACTTACCTCATTTACCCAGTCCCCTACCACACCTGTCTGCTCTATGATTATTGTCATGATAATAAAAGCACCAAAATATTAGTGAAGCTGCTGTGTACAGCAGTAATGGCTTAAAGGAACCATCTCCTAGTGTAGAGGGGCAGGGACTAGTGTGGTCACCTTAATCTGGCTTCCACAGTTGCTGAATGAGGCCAGGTGACTTCCCCAAATTAATTTATGGTTGAACTAGGCCCTTCAGAAGAACATTATATCTTTATTAAAAACTACTCCTGATAGCAAACCACTGCTCTGGGTAATTTATTCAAATAATAAATTTTCATTAAGAGAAACACACAAAATGTGCTCTTAATTTCTAATGTGGCATTTTTTAATAGTTACCATTTTCCATCAACCTTTGTGTGTCTAGATTGTGAAGATCTGCCTTGGTGAGACCTCATCTTGAGTGCTGCTTTCAGGTTTGGGCTCCCCAGTTCAAGAGGGACAGGGATCTGCTGGAGAGAGCCCAGGGGAAGGCTACAAGGATGATGAGGGGACTGGAGCACTGCCTGATGAGGAGAGGCTGAGGGACCTGGAACTTTTTAGTCTGGAAGAGAGAAGATTGAGAAGGGATTTAATTAATGCTTAAAAATATCTGAGGGCTGGGGGTCAGGACAGAGGGGACATGCTCTGCTCACTTGCTCCCTGGGATAGGACAAGGAGCAATGGATGGAAGCTGCAGCACAGGAGGTTCCAGATCAACACAAGAGGGAACTTCTTGACTGTAAGGGTCCCAGAGCACTGGAACAGGCTCCCCAGAGGGGTTGTGGAGTCTCCTTCTCTGGAGGCTTTAAAGTCCTATCTGGATGCATTCCTGTGTGCTCTGAACTAGATTGTCTGGTCCTGCTCTGGCAGCGGGGTTGGACTTGATGATCTTTTTGGGTCCCTTCCAAGCCCTAACATCCTGTGAGCCTGTGATCTGTGTGGCTTGTAGCAGCTTTTGTGCTCAAGACACTCCTCAAACTTCCCTTCAGTAAGCAAGACAGATGGAATTCTCTGCCCTTTTGCAAAGTATGTTTTCTGATTGATTTGTCGTGTTTGTCTTGCTTGAAAATTCTCCAGTGTCTCCACTTGATGAAAAAAGTTAAATCCTTTCATGGGGCCCTATTCCAGCTGTGGTTGTAGCAGTGTCTAATACAGAAAGCAGTTTAACATCCTTCTATGTGCTTGGGATTTCCCTGAGTGCACATCCAGGCATGATGCTGAACTGCTGCTGTCAGATTAATGGTGATGATGCCAGGTCTCTTCTAAGCTGCTGATTCACAGTGTAGTTCCTTGATATGCAAATATGACATTTTGGGTTAAACTTGATGCTGGGCACAGCCTCTGTTCTTCTTTGCTGAGCTTTCCCAGTCAGCCCATTTTCTTTCTTAGCATTGGTGTCATACTCTGTATTAGAGCACTTGGCACTTCATTATGCACAAGCCTTATCTGAAATGATTTAAGCTCCCTTTTAAATGCCACTAAAAACGTTAGTATGGGGTTAAGTGCCAGATTCTGCAGTGTTCAGGTAAAACCAGACCATCCTTATTTACAGTTAGTTATTGATGTCTATTAATGATTTTTTTTTAAGTACATTTTGTGTATATCATGTTGACTTCACATAATTCCAGTGCCTTAATGAAAATGTCACAGGCTGCTAAGTTGGGGTTGTTTTTTTTTTTGAAGTATCTATATAATTTTTGAAGACTGAGCCTTTTTTATTAGTCAAGCTTTCAGGCAATTTGAAATTTTTCTAGATTGGGGATAGCTAACTTTGTGTCCCATAAATCCATCTCAAATGGCATTAGTTTTACTTGATTTTAATAGCTTATTATTAAAACCGTATATCAACCGGTCCAGTATTTGGCCATTAGCTGATTTCAGGCTAACAAGAATGTAATTACATGACTTGCCCAATTTGTGCAGTTTGATTTTGCTTGTTTATTTATTTATTTAAAAGAAGGCTTAGCACTGTAATCTCCTGACATGCCTGATGCTGCTTGGAGAGCTGTCTCAAAATTCTGTGGTGCGCCTCATCCAGGTCTACTTAAATTCTGCAGTTGTTGAGTAATTTTATCTCTGTCTTCTCCTAATTGTTGTTGTAGAAAGCACCTCACCCTGCAACTGCATCACCCAACTTTTTCCTGAAGGCTAATACTTAGTCAATGCTGTGTTCAGTTTTGAATTCCCCAGTTTAAGAGGGACAGGGATCTGCTCGAGAGAGTCCAGGGGAAGGCTACAAGGATGATGAGGGGACTGGAGCACTGCCTGATGAGGAGAGGCTGAGGGACCTGGGAGTAGAGAAGACTGAGAGGGGATTTAATCAATGTTTATAAATATCTGAGGGTCAGGAGACAGGGGACAGGCTCTGCTCACTTGCTCCATGGGGTAGGACAAGGAGCGATGGGTGGAAGCTGCAGCACAGGAGGTTCCAGCTCAACACAAGGGGGAACTTCTTGACTGGAAGGGTCCCAGAGCACTGGCACAGGCTGTGCTGTGGAGTCTCCTTCTCTGGAGATTTTCAAGGCCTGTCTGGATGCATTCTTGTGTGACCTGAGCTAGATTGTCTGGTCCTGCTGTGGCAGGGGGCTTGGACTTGATTATCTCTTTGGCTTCCTTCCAACCCTTAACATCCTGTGATCCTACAAATACTTCTGAGTTTCCTGCATTCCTATTTCTTCTGGCACTCCTGCCACAAACCATGCATATATGGAGAGATATCCAGCACACTTAAAATTCTGAGTTCTTGATGAAAGGTTACTTAATGTCCTCAACTGTGCTGCCCATTCATTTGTCTATATTTTAGTATTTCCCTCCTCATTTATGTAATTTCTTAGTACTGACTCATATGTATTGCTAGGAACAGCTTTATAGTCTTCCACTCATTATATATCTTTTTCTACTTATCTAAACCATTCTGACCTAATTTCTATTCATGACTTTCTATGACCTTGTGACATGTTCTTAACCAGTGCTTGACTTCATACACTTGTTCTCATCTGACTTCTATAATGAATGATTCACACTGGTTTATTATGAAGGTTTACTATCACTTTATTTTTTTTTTCTTGTGTTGTGAGTAGCTTTGTTTTGTACACCTGAATCTTTCCTTACAGTTTTGGGGTAGGGACAAGCAAAGCCAGGATGGTGATACTTTCTGAAAGGTCTTCAGACATCTGTGCTAACAAATACATATATATATGTATTTTTAAAAATTTATATTTAAAATATTTATTGAGCCATTTATTATTATTGAGCCATTTATTATTATTGAGCCATTTATTATTATTGAGCCATTTATTATTATTGAGCCATTTATTATTATTGAGCCATTTATTATTATTGAGCCATTTATTATTATTGAGCCATTTATTATTATTGAGCCATTTATTTATATATAATTTTTCTTCTGTTTTTGTTTTTGTTTCAGTCTAGGATTGGTTGATCAATCTTTTTCTTAAACTATAGCTTGTCAGTAACTTTTAAAATAGAAACACATTTTTAAGTAGAAATACATGCAGATGGAAGGTACTGTTAAAATCTGGGCTGTGTTTGAGATGTTGGTGGAAGATCCTAGTATCCCAGAATCTATGAGAAGATTCTCATAGAGTGGAAACAATCTATGTTCAGTGGAGCTGCTGTTGATGCTGAATGGCTTGGTTTCTTGCTTGTAGTTTAGAAACAATTTTAAGAGAATTCCTGTAACACTTGTCTTTGTGGACAGACCTTCCAGTGGTTAGAGAAAGGTAGAATTGACAGGCAGATTGAATACTGAAACCATACCAAGCATAGATGGTGAGTTTGAGTGTAAGCTTGATGAACATGATCACAGAATGTCAGGGGCTGGAAGGGACCTTGAAAGCTCATCCAGTCCAAGCCCCTGCCAGAGGAAGATCACCTAGAGCAGATCACACAGGAACACAGCCAGGCAGGTTTTGAATATCTCCAGAGAGGGAGACTCCAGAACCCCCTGGGCAGCCTGTTCCAGTGCTCTGTCACCCTCACAGGGAAAAAATTCCTCCTTGTGTTTGCATGAAACTTCCTATACCTCAACTTCCACCCACTGCCCCTTGTCCTGTCCTGATGGTTGTATGATACTTCTTCCTCACTTGAATGAAGAGATAACACTGTTCCTGGATCATCTTGTTACAAAAGGACATGTGAGGGTAGTAAGTTTTTTGTTATGGCATTTTTATTTTTCTGATTGGTATTTATGAATGCAAAAATTCTGGTTTGGATTGGTCTTGCTCCTCTTATATGAACACTTTTCTGGTACAAAGCTAAGGTACTATGTGCCTGCTGTAACAGTGCAGGAGTGTACATACTGCTGGAAGTTAATCAGGTGACAGAAAATTAGCTGGTATCATCTTAGGGTTACTTTTGATTGCAAAGAGCTCTTTACCTGAATAGGGAGTTGAAATAAATCATGCAAATAGACAATGAGTTAGTGGCCTAAATTAGAAGTGGAATAGTAGTAGATGCATTTTATTCATCAGAGAAGCATCAAAGAGCTGTATATACCACTTAACATGGAAACTACAGAATTTCATTCTTATTTCATATTACTGTTTGTATATATTAATGAAAAAATAACACAAATCTTGAGTATGTGTGAATGCAATGGGTATAGAATCATAGAATGGTAAGGTTGGAAGGGACCTCAAGGATCATCTAGTTCCAACCCCCTGCCATAGGCAGGGACACCTCCCACTAGTACAGGTCACTCAAAGCCTCCCCCAACCTGGCCTTGAACCCCTCGAGGGAGGGAGCAGCCACAACCTCCCTGGGCAACCTGTGCAAGTGTCTCACCTCCCTCACTGTAAAGAACTTCCTCCTAACATCCAGTCTAAATCTCCCCTCTTCCAGTTCAAACCCATTGCCCCTCGTCCTGTCATTGCAAGACCTTGTCAATAGTCCCTCCACAGCCTTCCTGTAGCCCCCTTCAGATACTGGAAGGCTACTCTAAGGTCTCCTGGAAGCCTTCTCTTCTTCTCCAGGCTGAAAAGCTCCAAATCTCATATCCTGTCCTCATAGCAAAGCTGCTGCAGCCCTCTGAGCATCTTCGTGGCCTCCTCTGGACCAGCTATAATCCACTTCCTATTCCTCTTCAAGTTTGGGAAACTTTAAATTATTAAAATCACTTAAGTCTGGGTCACATGCTAGTCTTAAATCTGGGAGATCCATATCATTGACTGATGGAATAGGTAAAAGGGCCATAAATTCTTTAAAATAGTAACATCAATCAGAGAGAATTTACCTCATTGAACATTATGGAAGTGAAGTGACACTAAACAATGGCAGGGGAGACCAAATCCACAATGTTCATGTGCTAAAGAGTGTTTCTGAGAAAGTATCAAGGGAATTTTTTCTTCCTTGTGAAAAGGCTTGGATTACACCTTCAGTAAATGAAACCAAAATAAACTGAGAAATTAATTTTAAACAGTGTTGATTCAGAAATAATTAAGTATGACAACACACATCCAGCACATTCAAGAATTGTATGTAAATAGACATTTCACTGAGGCTTACCTGGTTATTTGCATATTATATGCACTACACTATAATGGTTTTAAATGTCTCTAAATGCAAACTGCTGCTGAGTTTTGATTGCTGATTTGAGATAATACTTTGCTCGTGTTTGGAAAATAAATTCCTCTGGGGAAATAAATATTTGTCATGTCAGATTCCATTCCTTTGTTGGGGGACAGGGCTGCCTCTTGGGAAGAGCTGATCACAGAATCATAGAATGGTAAGGTTGGAAGAGACCTCAGGGATCATC
>WBNM01014527.1:4166-18791 GCA_013399055.1 Ramphastos sulfuratus | reverse complement strand
TGTAAATTAATCAAAGGTGAAAATATTAGAGTTAAGTCCTGATTCTGAAAGTAACCTCCTGAAGCTAGCAAACTGTGCGCTACATTTTAATGGTTAACTTGTAAAGAGCTCATGTCTGCAGTGAGGAAAGACTCAAAGAAAACAATCTAAGGTGGACATCATGAAGCATAAAACGTGCCTGGTGGACATCATGAAGTATAAAACATGTTTGGGAGACTGATGCAACAATGATGGTTATTTCAGCAGGTAATGTAGTAGCCATTTCCCTGCTCTAGATAAGCCTTACTGTAGCATTACAATATTGCACAGAAATTATTAGCCCCTGGTATTCCAATTTGAGAGTTTGTCTCCTGAAACTGCAACAACCTGTTCTCCAAAGTTCATACAGGTGAATACAGTGAAATCTATGTGCTCAATCCTCTTGCTGTAGCAATGTTTTCTGGAAAACATGAAAAGTAAACTGTCCCTACAATGACTGTGGCCGTGGCTGTGTTCCAAACAAAAGCTTAGACTGAAATGGACAAATACTGCATTGACCCTTTTTCAATAAGCATTTGTCATCTGTATTTTGAGGTCCATGTCCAGTAAAGTCTCTGACAGACTTCATGTTGGCTTTAGACATATAAATTTCTCTCTCCTTGGCTGGGAAGAAGAAAGAGAATAGTCAAGTCTTATTGCTAAAATGTATTAGATTATTTTGATGTAAACCTAGTAGGGTTGATTTTCTGCTACCAGATATCCAACATCTCTTGAAAAATAATCACCCAGGACTGACCTGTTTTTGCCTAAATTTAGTGAGGCTGTCATGTTCAGAGCTCTTGAAGCAGCTGCTTGAAGTAGGTTCCCATCATACAGTGGCTAGTGGGCACTTGCACCTCTGGGCTGGCAACTCAGCACAGACAGAAGCCTCAATTAACCACAGCACTGCTGTAACTCACCTGGCTGGGATGCTCTAAGGGCCATGGGGGAGGGCTCTCATTCTTGGGTGGGGGGACAAAGAGAAATGTGGGAAAGGTGGAGACATAGATCCTTTAAAACGAACCCTTGCTAATACTAGTGCACAGGCAACAACTTAGTTTAGGTGGCTGTGTTTTGGAACACTTAAATATATAAGGTGGCAAAATGAAAGCTGCTGAGATGTCTGAAAGACTCTGACATCTGGCACGAGACACAAATGCACTGCACATAAATGTAAAGAAGCCACCATCTAGTATGATTAGCTATGTAGAAACATAAATCTGACAATAAATTTTAGTGAAAATGACTCTTTTCATCTATATGCCTGAGGAACTGTTAGGTAAAGTACAGTGTCTGCATTTTCCTCTAAATATTTGTGTTACATTTATTAATTCAGCGAGATAAAATGTTTGTGGGGGCACTTGGGCATTGCAGGAATTGCTCCAAATATAACAAATTCATAGTATTACATAGAGGTAAACCCCTGGTCTAATATTAATACCTTGCATTTAGAATGAAGGATGAAAGCACTCATCTTAGACTTGTACTATTTGTGTGGTATTGTTCCTTACATGGGCAAAATATACAGTCAGGAGTCACTGTGTGAATGTGACTTTTCCCACCCCCCCCTTTATTCTCAGAAGTGCCAGCTGCTTTCTGTTGATAATTTTCTTTTTTAGCAAGACTGTATTTGCTTCAACAGTCCTCAAAAGTAGTTTCCTATGAAGAAGGTGAAACTTCTGGCATCTTTTGGATACTTCTAAGTGTCAAAAAGGTTTAAAAGACAAAACCTCCAAATACAGAAACTGAGTCTTTAGAAGTGCATGCTGACTCATAGGGGATTCTGAAGTGATGCTACTGGTTTCTCAGTGATGTCAGTCTAGAAATTGTGGATAGTGTCTGGAAACTCATTATGCAACATCTCTTGTGCTGGTCCTGATTTGTGTGGGCTATCCTTTTGGCATCGCACACCCTGTGCTCTCTCTTTGATTGTGTGTTTCTGTCTTCTCCCCATGGGCTCTTATTCCCTACATCTTTTCACTTACCGACCCTCAGCTTTTCTTTTGCAACTCTATTTGCCCCATCTCATCTGGCAGAGGGGAGATTTAGACTGGATGTTAGGAGGAAGTTGTTTGCAGTGCTTAGTCTTGTGTATTTCTAAAGCCTATAAAGTGACTTTATGTAGTGCTATATACGTAATAAATAAGAATGCTAAAATGCAGCAGCTTTTTCTTTTCTCCACATTTTTACAGCCACCTTTTTCCAGTGAAGGGTATAGCAAAAGAACATTCCTAGTTGCTCTGTCATGTCAGCTCTCTCAGTTTGTTGCCTCAAAAGAAATGAGCTTAAACTCAAGTGTCTCTATGTGCAGTGTGCTAGTCTCTATAGCGACCTTCCACTCCCCCATCTCTCCCTTTCACCAGGGCAGAGTTTTCCTTACATTTATATATCTCAAGAAATGTCACAATCTTTTATTGTTCCTTTAGCATGTAACATAGCCCTAGGTAGCCACCCTAGAAAAAAGGATTTTCACAGTATAAGTTCTGCCATTTACTTCATGCTGTGTAGCATTTCCTTGTTTTTTTTTGCTTTTCTGCCTTTCACCTTTCTGCTTTAAAAAAGGGCATGATTGAAATGAATATGTTTTCCCTGATAAAAATGTATTTTTCCATGATCTTAGTGTTGGCAATACATTATTCAGTGTTCCTTCTTAATAAAAGCCATTGGTTGTTCCATTAATCACAATAGTTATTACAACACTAAAGGTCTCGTTCATCAGAGTGACTTGCAGAGGCAAACCTGAACCCCTGATTTCTGCCTGCATTGGGATAATAGCTGCACTGCATGCAAGTTATTGAAGAATGTTTAAAATCCAATGTGTGGGTTTGATTTTTTTTTTGTTTGTTTTTTTTTGTTTGGGGTTGTTTTGTTGGCTTGATTTGGGGGCTGTTGTTGTGTTTTGTTTGGTTTTTCTTGGAGCTTGACACTAAGGAAGGGTTTGTGAACATCTTTCATTTTATTGCATGTATGTGTTTGTACATGTTTTGGACTTTCAGTAGAAGTACAGACAGCCAACCTGGGCTACATCAAGAGCAGTGTGGCCAGCAGGGCAAGGGAGGTGATTCTGCCCCTTTACTCTGCTCTCCTCAGACCCCACCTGGAGTCCTCTGTGCAGTTCTGGAGCCCCCAGCACAGGAAGGACATGGAACTGTTGGAGTGGGTCCAGAGGAGGGCCATGAAGATGCTCAGAGGGCTGCAGCAGCTCTGCTATGAGGACAGGCTGAGAGAGTTGGGGTTCTACAGCCTGAAGAGAAGGCTTTGACGAGACNAACACCCTCAGGGAGGAGGCATTCGCAACCTCCCTGGTGTGCTGGTTTGAAACTAATTGGAATATTTTAATGAGATAAATTAGGTTATTGACTGTGCAAACAAAACAATATCCTAGGTTTGCTGAGACGCATAAGAACCAGAACACAAAGATAGATAAGGCAGTCTGAGTCTGTGTCTCTTCCTTGCTTCTGCTGTATTAACTGCTTCTGCCTGGAATCTCTGTAACCCAACTAAGCATTTCCTTCTAATCCCCCTTGCTGATTCTTCCAATTCACCTTGCACATAAGGCAGACTCTGGGATAAGGTAGGGGGCTACAAAGAAGGTGGAAGAGTGGTTGCAAGCCCTTCCTGGGCACTCTGGCTGGCTGGGAGGGGTATTGTGTTTCTCTATTACTTTTAACGTGTATACTGCTGTGTATAGCTGTAAATATCTGTAATATAGTGTAAATATCTGCTTGCATATTGTGCTAAGCTGTGAATATAAAGCTTCATTTCTTAACTTGCAGCTGGCTGAGTCTAGTCTGCATGATTTCACTGTGTGGGGAGGTGGGTAACCCCCAGAGCCGCTACACCTGAGCAACCTGTTCCAGACTCTCACCACCCTTGTACTGAAGAACTTCTTCCTAAGATCCAGTCTAAACCTACTCTGCTTCAGCTTCAAACCATTCCCCCTTGTCTTATTGCTGGACACCCTTATAAAAAATCCCTTTGCAACCTTTCTATAGGATCCCTTCAGCTAGTGGAAGGCAGCTATATCCTCCTTAAAATCACTGACGTAGTGCATGGACTTGGAAAACTTCATAGATTTGGTTGATGCTATCTTCTTGGATGATGATGGAAGAAAGAATCATAATCTAGGCTCATCTCTACTAATATGAGCACAAGTGGGCTCAGATGTTTCTGTTCGGATTGTGAAGCTCTAGGTGAAATTTTGGGATTGGGATTGTGTTTGAAATATATCCTCCTGGTGTATTGCAGTGTGTTAAGTTAGTGCTTATGTATTCTGACATAAAATGGATATAAACCAGCTCAGTATAATGCAAGACAGGAATTTTATTTGATGTCAGCCATTACAGAAGTTTTAGGAAAGTGTCAAGTTGCAGCTATAGCTAGAATGTCAAAATAATAAAAATAACAACAACAAAGTAGTATGCCAGGAAAAGTCCTAGCATATGGAGAAATGGAGCTGTTGCCTGTGCTCAGAGGCAGACAATGATCTTCCACTACCAGAATGATCCTCTCAGTATGGTTATATATTAGATGAGTCATCTTCTAGTGAACATGTTGTATATATGGACAGCTGATAACTGTGGAACAGTTTTAGTCCTTTCATGGTTCTTCTAAGCCCTCATTTTTCTTTAAATTTAATGCATTATACAAGTTTGGGGGTTTTTGCCACTACAAACCTTTTCATTTGGACATTAGGAAACTTTTTTTTTTTCCCCCAGCAAGAGTGGTCAGACATTGGAATGGGCTGCTCAGGAAAGTAGTTTACTCACCAACCCAGGATGTGTTTAAAAGTTGTTTGGATGTGGTGCTTGAGGATGCTGTTTAAGGATGAACTTTGTAGAGTAGGGATAATGGTTGGACTTGATGATCCTGAGGGTCTTTTCCAACTGGAATGTTTCTGTGATTCTCTATGATTTATTGTGTGTAACTTTGCACTCTTCACCTGAATTGCAAGCAACAAACAGGTTGGCCTAATCTGCATTCCAAAATGTTCACTACAGAAATGAATTTGACAATTATTTCTACATCATTTAAAAATATTTATGCCCTCTGGTTTATGGATGGTTTATTGCTTTTGATACCTATCCTGATTCTGTGCTTGTTGACTAACTTGTCCATGTTGTGATTGCTTTACAGAGCTGTTCACTTCCTTTTAGGTATCTGTCCTTGTTGGTCAGCAAAAGACCTGGGTCTTTTGAAGTGATTTTTAGGGGTGGCTGCATGTTTTTTGTGGGGAGAAGGGAAGGCTGTGTTGTTTGTTTTGTTGGTGGCTGGTTTGTTTTTAATTGTTTATGAAACTCATGGCAAGGATCAGAGAACTGGGAAAGAGCGAAGTGAGGACAGTCTTACCTACCTGTTCCTGTATGTACCCATGTATTAGCTTATCAGGTGCAGTGGAGAAGCTGTTTAATGCCTGAACAGGAACAATGGGGGGAAAAAAAGGTCACATTTACTTCAAAAAATAAATAGATAGAAAAATAACAACAAAAATCTTGATCCTTGTGGTCCCTTCCAACCTTACCATTCTATGATTCTAAAAACAGATGGAGATCTGAGGAGGGGCTGAAGGAAGATTTTTAGTGGCTTGTAAGACTCCTTTTAAAACATAACTTGTCTTTATTGACAAGGATCTGAGCTTTCCTTTATTCTGGTGGCTATGATTTCTGATCCCAGCACAACTGGTATGTGCTAGTACTGTGTTTGACCTGTAGCCTTTAAGTATCCTGACAGTGCTCTAACTGTCTTTTGTGCATCTTCCACTTGAAATACGTTGGTTGTACAAAGGGTGTTAAGACAGGTTTAGAGGCATGCAGCTTTACTGTCAGGAGCCACAGGTGAAGACATACATCAGCTCTGGTGGTGGGCAGAGTGGGGAAGAAGAGAAAACCTTGTACAACAGCCAGAATATTGGTCTGTTGTCAGCGTCATTTCAGTCACAAATCCAAACCACAGTACTGTATCAGCTGCTGTGCCAGAGGTTAACACCATCCCAGTCAGACCCAGTACAGCTGGGAACTGTTTAGTTTCCATCAGGATTCCCTCAAGTTCCTGCTTGTGATGCTGTTAATGTTAACTGGAGTGTGTTGTGCTCGAGGTTGAGTGCTGCTAGGTCAGGCTTTGTGTAGGCACATTTTTGAGCCTGCTGCTGTAACCCAAGAGCTGCAAACAGGCAGTAGTAGGAGAAGGCAGCAGATGAAGAGACAATTCTGGTGGCGATCACAGTCATAGAATCATAGAATGGTAAGGTTGGAAGGGACTTCAAGGATCATACAGTTCCAACCCCCTGCCATAGGCAGGGACACCTCTGTGCTGGTTTAAGGCTAATTGGAATATTTTAATAGAGAAATTTATATTATAGGCTGTGAAAAGGAAACAATGGTGATGTCTGCTTCACTCATTAGCTTGCTGAGATGTTTAGGAATAAGTACTCAAAACAAAAGATAAGCCACTTGGGCTTGTTGCAGTCTCGGTCGGGCTTGTAGCACTCTCAGTGTCTGGGGCTGTCTAGCAACTTCTGGCTTCTTCTCTCTGACAAATTAATTTCACTAATCACTTTTCTTCTAACTTCTCCTCTGGCTGATCCTCAAAACCTTGGGGTAAGATATAGGGGTGGGGAGAAGGTGGAAGGGTGGTTGGGAGCCCCTCCTGGGGTCTCTGATTTCTGGGAGGGGTGTTGTGTTTCTGTATTACCTTTAACTTGTATATTTCTGTAAATATTCCTGTATTTAGTGTATATACCTGCTCGTATATTATGCTGAGTTGTAAATATAACTTCATCTAAACTTCCAGCCAACTGAGTTTTAGCCTGGGTCATTTTACAAAGTGTGGGGGGCCAGGTAACTCGCAAACCCACATCAACCTCCCACTAGTACAGGTCACTCAAGACCTCGTCCAACCTGGCCTTGAACACCTCTAGGGAGGGAGCAGCCACAACGTCCCTGGGCAGCCTGTTCCGTGCCCTAGTAGAATATGCTGTAACAGCAATACCAGGACTTCTAGGTGCAAACCTATGAGATCAACACTGAGAGAGAAGAAAAAATACTGTCCCAGAGCAACTGTGAAATGCTGCTGCAGCTTGAGAGAAAAGGAACAGCCCTGCAATGGGAGGGCTGGCTATAGGATGGGAAGTGGTTTACTCTTACCATCATGCACACTAAGGTACTTTGGTACTATGCAACAGACCACAGCCTATTTGAATTTTAAGTGTAGATAATTTAGCTTGATTGACCGTGCTAAGAAAATGGCAGTATATCAAAGCAGTAATGATTTTGATGTTTTCTTCCCTGCTAGATTAAGCAGGGGAAGCCACGTGTAGTGGATTCAAGTCCATCATAATCTGCATATGACATCAGAAATCCGTCCTTGTCAACACTGCCAAGATGGGTTGCATGCATCACATGAAATGGGTTTTCTGTTCAGTTGCTTTTGTGGGTGGTGCAAATGGAAAAAAAAAAATCCACACGAGCTTTTCCCCTCAATCCCATGTAGAGCATTAAGTAACATCCCATTGGAGAGAATCTAGGCTATGGCTGTCAAAGATGCTTGAGCACCTTTTCTACTGTTTTAATTCTTCACGGCTTTTTCAGAACAGAAATAGCAGTAGTGTGCAATATTTTGTCTCACTAAGAAGGAAATTTTTTCTTCATGTACTTTTATTAATTAAAGGCCCTCTCCTGGAGCTGAAAGAACTCAAAATAGGTAGTTAAATCTTGTACAAGGTGGGAGTGGAGGATGCAGAGAGAGAAAGCTGATCTAGAGACAAAGGGCTAATAGAAAAGATGAATTATTTTATAGTTCTTTTTGTTAATGTTTTAAAGTGTTCTTCGATCAAAATGGCTAATGCTAGCTGCTAGAGCAATGAATGTCTTTGTTCCTATGCTCATGTGAATAAGTAAAATTCTGAACTGTGTGGATTTCATGCTCACAAAGTGGCAGTGAGGGGAAGGCATGAGTAAAGAATAACAAAGCATGAGGAGAGGAGAGGTAGCAGGCAGGGCAGCTCTTCATTGCTTTTTGAACGTGGTGCAGGATTTAGATGTATAAGCAGGATTGTCACTTTCTACATAATCAAATCTTTTAGAGGGTAAAATGCCAAATATACATCTGAAGATACTGTTTTGTAGGTTAAAGGGCAGCTTAGAAAATGCAGTGGAAAATATGAAGTTAGCCATAAACATCAGTTGCTGGAGACTTACTGTGTTCCCTTAGCTACAGTGTGTGATATGAGTTGTCTTGTTTTGCTGTATTAAAAAGGAAGTTTTTGGTAAGACTTAAAAAAAATAATTTAAAAAGTCAGCTAAATTCTTCTCTTGCCATATAAGTTTGCATTGTTTTTACAGTGAAATCGAGAAGCAGAATTGGGAGCATCAATGAACAGGTGATGTTAATGTTCTAAAATGATGAACTTAAAATGATGAACTTAAAATTTAAAGACAGTTCCTTAGAATGTTCCTAAAATACTCATTTGTATGAGCCCAGAGAAACAGTGGTATTGTAATTGGTTTTCTTTAATATACACATTTGAAGTTCAGAGCCCATCTTCCATTATTTTTTGTTCTCTCAGGACAAGCAGATTGTAGCTTTCCTAGAACAGTGCTCAGGGGACTGCTTAGCAAAAGCCTTGAGCTTTGTTCCCAGCAGGTGATGATCTAAACACTTTGTCATTAAGAGCAAGTAGTTGTATGATTGAATAAAGAGGTGTTTTTGAGTACTAGCACCATCTGAACTAAGCATCCAATGGGGAGGTCTGTCAGGGAGACAGCCTTAAAGAATTAGTGACATCATTCTGTAGAGTCAGTACAGAGAAAGCAATTTTCTGTAGTATTCCAGGCTATTGGTCTCTGACTCTAAAGACATAGAATCATAGAATGGTAAGGTTGGAAGGGACCTCAAGGATCATCTAGTTCCAACCCCCTGCCATAGGCAGGGACACCTCCCATTAGTACAGGTTACTCAAGACATGTAACAAGCAGACACCTACCTTGATGTCCTAGGGCCCTGTCTTTAGGTGAACCTTACCTTCTGTTCAAAGTTCTTGTGTATTTGACACCAATGATTCTACAGCTTATGTGACTTGAAAAAATGCACAGGAAAAACCTCCTGGCTCCAAAACACAAACTTGGAAAATTCAGACCTGTGTTTAGATTTTCTCTCAAAAATACATTAAGTGTAAAAGTAGTATAGCAAGCGAAATGTGCCTGTTCTTGAGATTTTGAAGAACCATAGTAGTGTTTGAAAATAGTTCAAAATTCTCTTAATTTTAGTACTCTTATTTCTTAGGGTTTAATGTAGCAAAGCAGTGTAAATTTTGTTTTCTTCTGTTACAAGTTATACAAACTCAAGGTCTGTTGTGGCTGTAAAATTAGTCTACTTGCTGTGTTAGCCTTTAATACTACATTCCTACCTGCAACTGCAGGAATGAAGCTTAAAGGAAATTTAATTAGGAAAATGAGGCAGATGAGATAGGTAATGTAATGTGCATGTGTAATATGAAGAAGAGTAAATACACTTTTCATCTGAATAGTCAGAACAGGAACTGTGTTAAACTGGGCTGAAATTTTATCAGAAATGGATTTCTTTCATTTTCTGATATTACCTTGTAATTGTCCTCCTTATTACGGGGGATTAGAAAGACTACTCCCATTACAGAAGAAATATCTTTCACCAATTATGTTTAGCTTCTGTTTTAGCTGAGAATGACCTCCTCTTTGTGTGAAAAATGGAAAACCCCAGAGGAACAGACTTAGTGTGGTGATTCTAATCAGCTGGGAAAGCGTGCATGCACTGTTTGCATTTCATGACCTGTATGCACGCACCTGTATTGCATTGATTTCTGCTTGTTTACAGGCTGTTCAAGCAATAAGCAGGTAGAACTCAGATGGCTAAAAACTTGCTCTGGTGCTAACATTTTCCTGCCTCACTGCACTCTGGAACATTCTAGCCTTGCTGCACAGCCAGGGTGTTTTCAATTGTACCCATTGCTCATTCCCATAATGTGTTTATTAACATTTGTATTGGTTCTGAGCGCAGGTGATCACACTTTACAGAAAAACACAAAGGATCACCAGGGCAGAAAACAGCTTAAGTAATATATAATAGATCATAAATAATAGTTTAAGAAAGAAAAAAAAAATGCCCTAATCCCTTTTCAAAATTGGAGAGAACACCACTGGGAAGTCTGCAGTATTACTTAATGTAACCAATAGAGCTGACATGCTTGTTGGAAACTCAGGCTATGTTTATTTAGTCTGGATTGAGACATAGAAATACATTATTCAGATGTGTTATTGTTATTTAGGCAAGTAGAAGAAGTTTTAATACCTGCATTGATTCTGTGCATGAAATTTTAAAATGTTCTAATAATCCTGATAATAAATGTTCTAATAATCTAATAATAATGACAGGACAAGGAGCAACGGATGTAAGTCACAGCACAGGAAGTTCCACCTCAACAAGTTTTGGGCTCCCCAGTTGAAGAGGGACAGGGATCTGCTCCAGAGGGTCCAAGGGAGGGCTATGAGGATGATTAGGGGACTGGAGCACTGCCTGATGAGGAGAGGCTGAGGGACCTGGGGCTGCTTAGTCTGGAGAAGAGAAGACTGAGAGGGGATTTAATCAATGTTTATAACTATCTGAGGGCTGGGGGTCAGGAGTTGGGGAACAGGCTCTGCTCACTTGCTCCCTGGGATAGGACAAGGAGCAATGGATGGAAGCTGCAGCACAGCTCAACACAAGGGGGAACTTGTAAGGGCCACAGAGCACTGGAACAGGCTGCCCACAGATGTTGTGGCTGCTCACTTGCTCCCTGGGATAGGACAAGGAGCAATGGATGGAAGCTGCAGCACAGGAGGTTCCAGCTCAACACAAGGGGGAACTTGTAAGGACCACAGAGCACTGGAACAGTCTGCCCACAGATGTTGTGGAGTCTCCTTCTCTGGAGACTTCCCAGTCTGTCTGGATGTGTTCCTGTGTGACCTGAGCTGGATTGTCTGGTCCTGCTGTGGCAGGGGGGTTAGACTCAATGATCTCTTTTGGTCCCTTCAACCCCTAACATCCTGTGACCTTGAGTTAACCCTATTGGGCTGTACCCTGATTCTTCAAACGATCACTTAGGGGACTGTGAAATCAGTGCTTTTACTTCCCTAAGCCTTTCTGCACTTCTTTAACAAGATGACAGTGAAATAAGTGAAGATGTGTGTGATAGGTGTATTATGACTACATGGTGCAGTCAGCCTAAACTCTGTGGTGCACAGAATCTGCATATGGGTCCATGTAGCATTTTCAGAAAATTCATTTGAATTGGTTTGTTGTTTTGGCTTTTTTTGGAAGCAATGAAAATGCTCATCAATATCAGACAGCAGGGTTAGGGATTGTTTTGGCAGTTGTTGAACGTAGATTTACAGAACGTCAACTCAGCTGACAAAATCTTTATTGAAAATCTCTCTTGAAAGCTGAAAAAGAATGTATGACACTGTTCTGAGAGGGCCACCAGATAAGTATTTCTCTCAGCAGAGTTTAATCTTAATAAAAATATTCCAATGACAAAAGTATGCACAGTAACTGATAGGGTCTGCATGATGGTAAATAGTCTGAAGAGACCCTTCTCCATGGTGTTACAGTTGGTGGCCAAAGTACCCTCCATAGGTTCACTGGAGGCTGCATACATTTCAAATGATGATGTAGAGATTTGTGGAGTCATGGCCTTGCCTTGAACTGATGAAAGAACTTTTTGAGCCCAGGGAATTNAGTTCTAGTCTGGGTGATTTTTACAAAGTGTGTGGGGGGTAGGGAACTCCCAAACCATCACATGGCACTTCCCTGCTGGATCAGTACCTACAATGCTCTGATTGACTTCAGGTAAACCCAGATGTCAGTTTTGGAATTTGTCTGCATTACATCTTTCTGGTACATAGAACCACAGCATCATTAAATGGTTTAGGTTGGAAAGGACCTCAAAGATCATCTAGTTCAAATGCCCTCCCCCTCACTGGAATAGGTTGCTCAAGGCCTCATCCAACCTTGCCTTGAACACCTCCAAGGAGGGAGCAGCCACAACCTCCCTGGGCAACCTGTGCCAGTGTCTCACCACCCTCACTGCAAACAACTTCCTCCTAACATCCAGCTAAATCTCCCCCCTGCCAGTTTAAACCCATTGCCCCTCGTCCTGTCATTACAAGACCTTGTTAATAGTCCCTCCCCAGCCCTTCTGTAGGCCCCCTTCAGATACTGGAAGGCTACTACAAGGTCTCCTCAAAGCCTTTTCTCCAGGCTGCAGAGCCCCAACTTGCAGCCTGAGAATGGTACCCCTGCTTTGTGGTACAAGCACTTCCCGTTTTGAGGTATTGAACGCTCAGGATTTTAGTGTTTTAAGGCTTGTTGGAATATTCTAATAATAGAAATTAGATCATTGGTTGTGAAAGAATAATAATGATAAAGTGTACATCATTCATTGTTTTGCTAAAAGGTATAAAAAGCCAAAGTATAAATAATTCCTTCTACTTTGCTCTGGGACACTGGCTCTCTTGGCTCTCCTTCATGCCACTCTAATCTCTTCCACTAACCTTGGCTACCAGATAGCAGATAAGCCTGGCTGGATATTTTCTTTCTGGTGAGAGAGTGAATGGAGTGGGTCCCTTCTGGACTGTCTTTGTCCAGGGTGGAAGTTTGGATTTCTGTGTTGGTAAATTTCAGTTTGGGGGCGGGGGGAGAAGGTTTGCAACCCACTTCACACATGAATTTAACATCTTTTGTAAGCAGATGTTTAATAGAGGTCTTAATGCTAGATGAGTAGTCTGCTATGAAGTCTACATAGAATTCCAAACCCTCAGATTTAAAAGGGGGAAAATAATTTTTTATTGTATGGATAGTAGGATACTTAGGTGCCTTGTAGGATATTCAGGGTATTTACATATTTAAGCTAGGAGAATAGATCTTCATATTGAATTTTTTGTTCAAATGCAAACTTTTTTTATTGCTTACCAAGTTGCTGGTATGGTCCCTGTCTGTCCCACATCCACTCCGTGCAGTTATGTTTTGGCTTAGCATAGTTTCACACTCAGGGATGCCCTTGCTTTCAATATGAAGCCCAATTTACCTTTAGTTCTTGTACGTGTCAATATTTGTTCCATTCTGCAACTTGAGGAACAAACATTACAGAATGGGATTTGGTTATTTTTAACAGTGAGTTCAAGAGTTCAAGAGTCACCACTGGACTTACAGAACCCACAGGAGGAGTAATTTCAGATAAATAGACAGACTAGAAAAACACAGGCCACCTATTTCCAGCGTTCCTGGAATCTCAGATGAAGCATGGGATCCAGGCTTTATTTCTCATGTCATCAACATTATCCTGCAGTTGTTAATTGTTTTTTGCTTATGCCAATAAATGCTCAGAGGACTTCTGCTGATTATCAACATCTCAGGTTCTCTGGCTCCTTAAATTGAATTTTAAAGCATCAGACTTTTAAAATCAGCATCTGTTATTTTTAAGTCCTTGCTTTTCTGTTTGAGTGTGTTCTATGTCTCTGGACAGTGCTTTTAANTCCACTAACCTTGGCTACCAGATAGCAGATAAGCCTGGCTGGATATTTTCTTTCTGGTGAGAGAGTGAATGGAGTGGGTCCCTTCTGGACTGTCTTTGTCCAGGGTGGAAGTTTGGATTTCTGTGTTGGTAAATTTCAGTTTGGGGGCGGGGGGAGAAGGTTTGCAACCCACTACACACATGAATTTAACATCTTTTGTAAGCAGATGTTTAATAGAGGTCTTAATGCTAGATGAGTAGTCTGCTATGAAGTCTACATAGAATTCCAAACCCTCAGATTTAAAAGGGGGAAAATAATTTTTTATTGTATGGATAGTAGGATACTTAGGTGCCTTGTAGGATATTCAGGGTATTTACATATTTAAGCTAGGAGAATAGATCTTCATATTGAATTTTTTGTTCAAATGCAAACTTTTTTTATTGCTTACCAAGTTGCTGGTATGGTCCCTGTCTGTCCCACATCCACTCCGTGCAGTTATGTTTTGGCTTAGCATAGTTTCACACTCAGGGATGCCCTTGCTTTCAATATGAAGCCCAATTTACCTTTAGTTCTTGTACTTGTCAATATTTGTTCCATTCTGCAACTTGAGGAACAAACATTACAGAATGGGATTTGGTTATTTTTAACAGTGAGTTCAAGAGTTCAAGAGTCACCACTGGACTTACAGAACCCACAGGAGGAGTAATTTCAGATAAATAGACAGACTAGAAAAACACAGGCCACCTATTTCCAGCGTTCCTGGAATCTCAGATGAAGCATGGGATCCAGGCTTTATTTCTCATGTCATCAACATCATCCTGCAGTTGTTAATTGTTTTTTGCTTATGCCAATAAATGCTCAGAGGACTTCTGCTGATTATCAACATCTCAGGTTCTCTGGCTCCTTAAATTGAATTTTAAAGCATCAGACTTTTAAAATCAGCATCTGTTATTTTTAAGTCCTTGCTTTTCTGTTTGAGTGTGTTCTATGTCTCTGGACAGTGCTTTTAATTATGGTTTGGGAGTTCCCTGCCTCCCCCACACTTTGTAAAATCACCCAAACTAGACTCAGCCAGCTGGAAGTTAAG
>WBNM01014525.1:422-14000 GCA_013399055.1 Ramphastos sulfuratus | reverse complement strand
AACCCCCATAACTCCAAAATATTTTCACTGACTAGAACTTATGTTTCTAAATTTCAGACAAGAGTAATGAAACTTCTTATTGGAAGTGTGACACTGTCACATCATAATTTACCAGGAATCATAGAACTGCTGAGTTTGGAAGCCACCTCTGAAGCCCACCCAGTGCAAACATTCCTACTTGAAGATAAGTCAGTCAGAGCAGGCTGCCTGAGGGTTTTGTGTATGTCCATGTATGGAGACTCTATGACCTCTCTGGACATCTCAGTTCAGTCTTTGAGTACCTTCAGAACAAAGTGTTTTCCTATGTTCCCATGGGTTTACACCCATTGCTTCTTGTCCTGTCCATCACTGAGAGGAGCCTGGCTCTGTTACTGCCTTCCTGGTACTTAAACTTGTGGGTAAGGTCCGTCTGCAGTTCCTCTTCTCCAGGCTGATTAGCCTCAGCCCTTTCAACCCCTGCTTATAAGAACTGTAGAATCATCAAACGGTTTTGGTTGGAAGGGACCTCCCAAGGTCATCTAGTCCAGCCCCCATATGCTCCAGTCCCTTAGTCATCTGTGTGAGCTAATGGTGGACTCGTTCTAATATTTCCTTGTCTAAACTAATATACGGATGCATTTATATGTATATATACATAAACAAAGCATTTTTGGGTATGCATATCATCAAACAAAAAGTTTATTACAAGTCGTGTTCTACAGTTGACATCCTCAAGAGTCTTGTTGGGTTAATCAGTTTCTTTCTTCTTTACAACACATAGATTCTTCACAGTGACATCAGAGAGTAAATGTTGTGCATCCAATACATACCTAGCATAGAGTGGACACCTGCTGTAAGAAAGTTCAAACTGAGGTGTATCCAGACTTTAAACTTGCTATGGCACAACTGTAAAGGTCAGATGCAGATTAAGTAGGACTGGGGAGAGTATTTGTTCCTACACAAATGCTGCTCGATCAGAAAATGGTGAGTTTAGAATGTTTAATGTGGGCATGTGATTTCAAATAGATTTACAATGTCTCAGGAAGTGACAAGTCCAAGAATCAAAATATGAAAGAGCAATGTGCTGAGCAGCAGTGCTGGTAGCAGTANCAAAAAAAAAAAAACAAACAAAACAAAACAAAAAAAAAACCCAAACAAAAAAACCCCCATAACTCCAAAATATTTTCACTGACTAGAACTTATGTTTCTAAATTTCAGACAAGAGTAATGAAACTTCTTATTGGAAGTGTGACACTGTCACATCATAATTTACCAGGAATCATAGAACTGCTGAGTTTGGAAGCCACCTCTGAAGCCCACCCAGTGCAAACATTCCTACTTGAAGATAAGTCAGTCAGAGCAGGCTGCCTGAGGGTTTTGTGTATGTCCATGTATGGAGACTCTATGACCTCTCTGGACATCTCAGTTCAGTCTTTGAGTACCTTCAGAACAAAGTGTTTTCCTATGTTCCCATGGGTTTACACCCATTGCTTCTTGTCCTGTCCATCACTGAGAGGAGCCTGGCTCTGTTACTGCCTTCCTGGTACTTAAACTTGTGGGTAAGGTCCGTCTGCAGTTCCTCTTCTCCAGGCTGATTAGCCTCAGCCCTTTCAACCCCTGCTTATAAGAACTGTAGAATCATCAAACGGTTTTGGTTGGAAGGGACCTCCCAAGGTCATCTAGTCCAGCCCCCATATGCTCCAGTCCCTTAGTCATCTGTGTGAGCTAATGGTGGACTCGTTCTAATATTTCCTTGTCTAAACTAATATACGGATGCATTTATATGTATATATACATAAACAAAGCATTTTTGGGTATGCATATCATCAAACAAAAAGTTTATTACAAGTCGTGTTCTACAGTTGACATCCTCAAGAGTCTTGTTGGGTTAATCAGTTTCTTTCTTCTTTACAACACATAGATTCTTCACAGTGACATCAGAGAGTAAATGTTGTGCATCCAATACATACCTAGCATAGAGTGGACACCTGCTGTAAGAAAGTTCAAACTGAGGTGTATCCAGACTTTAAACTTGCTATGGCACAACTGTAAAGGTCAGATGCAGATTAAGTAGGACTGGGGAGAGTATTTGTTCCTACACAAATGCTGCTCGATCAGAAAATGGTGAGTTTAGAATGTTTAATGTGGGCATGTGATTTCAAATAGATTTACAATGTCTCAGGAAGTGACAAGTCCAAGAATCAAAATATGAAAGAGCAATGTGCTGAGCAGCAGTGCTGGTAGCAGTACCCGCGGTGCCGAATTAGATGGCCAAACATTACAAAGGTTATTTGTAAGTTATGATGTCAGATGAAAAGAGCCAGGCAGTAATGTCTTTTGCCTGAGTGCCCTGAAAAATGTTTATCTGTCAAGTAATGTCAGACTTTTAATCAAATAAATAATTCACACCCAGTGTTTGATGATACTAGCGCCTGGGAATTGGACACTGTACAAAGTGAAATAAGGCTCTCAGTGTGAAAGGGCAATAACAGAGCCCAGGACAGATCAATGGAAGCAGCAACATGGTTCCATTTGGTTTATAACTAAGTGATCTGTTCTCTAAGCTCTAATTTTGTAAAGCTTCAGTGACTGCCTTCTTCCATTATCAGTCAAGATTTGAAGTGTCTTGTATAACCTGCAAATTATCTTTTTTTTTTTTAATTTTTTTTTTTTAATTCAGTGACATTTTAAATGGGGTTGATTCATATAGTCACAAAGCCATGAAACAACCCCTATACAACCAGTGTTCAACGTGACCTGGGAGTTAACAATCTGTTATCTAGTTGCTAATGACTTTCTGAAGGATTTAGCATTTATTCCCTACATGGATACTGATTTGAAACCTCAGTCCAGAAGATGTGGTTCCCAGAAACAGTACTGCGTGCCAGTGGTGCTCCTCCCATGGAGGCCAAGGGCGAGCATCTTCCCTCGTACAAAACTTTCCACAAAGCCATTGGCAACCAAACCCCAATGCTGTGGCCCTGGGCTCGGGTACCGAGGGCGAATGCCAGCCAGATGGGGGTTGTTTTCTCTTGTGCTTACAGCAGGAATCCTGCCTCAGACTTAGAGCAGTCACGGTGCAATGGACCATTGCTAAGTTAGGAGAGAAACAGCCTTTTCATAAGTTGTTGACAACTGGCCAGTACTCTGACTTGTTTTGCATGTTTATGTTTGTGTCCAGTCAGCTGCATTCGTATGGGATCACTTGAGGATCAGGTTGTAACTCTATCACGCAGCAAACGTAGCTCTCAATGTGAATAATGGCTTGGTTGTGCTTTGCTTTTTCCATCTTAAGCTGAAGAAATAAAAGACATCTGGGCTTTTTTTTTTTTTTTTTTCTTCTTTAAATCNAATCTTGTTTATTTATTTATTTATTTTTTTTTTAAATCCTTAAAGTTTGGTTAACTGTTTGGTTATCTCATTGAAACCCCACTTGAGCTCAGATACAAAATCACAGAATTGTCAGCCTTGAAGGGGACCTCAAGGATCATCTAGTGCCAACCCCCCTGCCCTGGGTAGGGACACTTTCCGCTAAATAAGGTACAACCCACTTTTGACCAGTAATAAAAACTGCCCAGTATTAGAAAAAAAATTAGTATTTCCTCCCCTCCTTTCTGGAGCTATGCTTCATTTTTTTTCTCAACTTTGTTGTATTCAAGTCCTGCATCTCTGTCAAGGCAATCCTGGGCACCAATATAGGCTGGGCAGTGACTGGCATGAGAGCAGCCCTGAAGAAAAGGACCTGGGGGTGTTGGTGGATGAGAAACTCAACATGAGCCACCAGTATGTACTTGCAGCCCAGAGAGCCAAACGTATCCTGGGCTGCATCAAGAGAAGTGTGGCCAGCAGGTTATGAGAGGTGATTCTGCCCCTCTACATTGCTCTCATGAGACTTCACCTGGAATACTGTGTCCAGTTCTGGAGTCCCTATTACAAGAAAGGTATGGACATGCTGGAAGGGCACGAAAAACAGCTCTCCTTTGAGGACAGGCTGAGAGAGTTGGGTTGTTCAGTCTGGAGAAGAGAAGGCTCCAGGGAAACTTTATTGTCACCTTCCAGTATCTGAAGGGGGGCTACAGGAAAGCTGGTGAGGGACTTTTTGCAATGCCAGGTAGTGATAGGACTGGGGGGGAATAGATCCAAGCTAGAGGAGGGTAGGTTTAGATGTTAGAAAGAAGTTCTTCACCATAAGAGTGGTGAGACACTGGAACAAGCTGCCCAGGGAGGTGGTGGAAGCCTCATTCCTGGATGTTTTTAAGGCCAGGCTGGATGTGTGTTTAGTGCTTGTTTTAGGTCAGTGCAGCGCCTCGTCCCCTAAACACCCCTTAAGGTTCATCAACATTTTTTTAGGTGCAAAGGGAATGGTTTTGGGAACCAGTATAGAACAACACTGAGTGACACAAGGCAGTCAACCCTTGTGTGTGCTTAAACCAACCTGAAAAACAGGAGCAGAGGAAGGTTTGCTGATTAAGTGCCCCTCCACTGATGCTGAGGCTGCTGTGAAAAATGGTTTGTTTGGGGGTTTCTTTTGTGTAATTTTAACCTGCAAGAACTGACAAATCCATGATGAATTTCCAGAGGGCAGCATCCTCATCATCTCCACTCAGAACTTGTCAAAGACCCTCAAAGAGTAGGAAATGTATATTTATTTGTACATCTTCTACAACAGGAATGTCTTCAATGCAATCCAAGTCCGTTTTCCATCTACTTTTCATTGAATAATGCAAAGAGATGGAATAGTGCTAAGGATCAAACACAACAAACAGACTTGCAACACACACCAGTTTTAAAGAGAGAAAAGTTAGTTTTCCTAGCTAAAATCTCTTCCAGGCTGAAATTTGTTTGTCTTAATCTTGTTTACTGTGAAATGACAGGAAATTTTTTTTTTTTTTTTTTTTTTTTCCCCCCCAATTTGGTTAATACAAGCTCAGCTGCTTTTTCAGTCATGGAGCTAGGAGGTGAAACAGGCAAACTTCAGTAGAATTCAAATATTAATGAAGTGCATTTATATTTAGGCAAAACTAGACACTAAATAAAATCTAATAATTACTGTTTGAACAGAGGTAGAAGAAAATCCAAGTAATGAG
Organism: Ramphastos sulfuratus; assembly: GCA_013399055.1. Classification (NCBI taxonomy): domain Eukaryota; kingdom Metazoa; phylum Chordata; class Aves; order Piciformes; family Ramphastidae; genus Ramphastos; species Ramphastos sulfuratus. The sequence goes on along the minus strand of WBNM01014525.1, from coordinate 8,934 downwards.
GAATATCAAATATTTCTTATGAAAAAGTGGAGGCAGGAGATGGTGCTGGGAAGATCTTGGCTGTGCTCTGGTGTGCCTCCCTCCCTGACCAGAGCCTTAAGCCTCCACAGAGCTGAAATTTGGTCTCTGATGAAAACAGCAGCTTTCACCATTGGTTAGGAGGCAACTGCATGGGTTTTCAGAAACTTCATTTCAAAGACTTCTGGGTAACTCTCCTGGAAAACTCCATCTGCCTTTGAAGTTAAAAAGTATGACACCACCCTCAACTCCCCTTGGCGTAAATTTGACCTCTCCAAAGACATCTCAAAAAGGGTGTATTTCTCCTTAGTCTCTGGTGATTTCTTTGCAGGGCAGATACTAACCTATGTATTGACATTTGGAGGTGACAGTCTAGGGGGCTTTTGCCTTAGCAGCCAGAGACCTAGAGCCAGACACCATCACACGAAGCTACTAGCACCTTACTCTTTGAGCAGCTCAATTGAAACCAGCAAACCTTCCCTTGCCAAAAGGAGCCAAACAGCTGTGTGTGCTCCTCTGGTGTTTTAGCACTTTTCTTTTCTATGCCTTGGGGAGATTTCCAAGTTGTGATGTGACCACAGCAGAAGCGTTATGGGTGACAGCTATTTCAAGTTCTACATAACAGTAAAGGAAGTACAATCTAAAATGCACTGGCAGGCCAAAGGGATGGATGAGCAGACCAGATGATGACAGGTGGTCTGCATTACTACATTGCAATGCATTAATGTAGCTAAGTTATAGCATAAAAGTCCAAGATGGGGCTAGGCAGCAAAGCAGACCTGAAAGTGTTGTACAAAGTGCTAAATTGTGAGACAAGGATTTGAACAAGACACTTTGATGACTTCTGTGACCACAGCTGTGAACTCCAGCTGAGACGCAGACAAAACTTGTTGGCTTTTTGGTGAGAGACAGCAAGCAACAGGACTGTCTCTTCAAAAGATGTCTGGCAATTTATCTTAAGATGTCCAGTTGGTGAGGCTAAACCAACATTTAAGATGAAGGGGTTAGTGATCTCTCTTTTCCCTCTTCTGAGGGCCCTTACTGTCTGATTTATGAGTTCCTGCTGGTTTCCAAATGGCCCCTGATCCTCCCTCTGAAATCTGAGACCCAGAGAACCCTCCTGAAGTTTCTCCTTCACACTCAATGGGGGGAAAAAAAAAAATTCTGAGTTTTTTGATGGATGTTTTGTGCCTATCACTCTTGTCCTGTCTTTGTGCATGTTAACAAAGAAAAGTGTATATGGGTTATTATGCATCAACCATCACCTCTAGTACACATTGTTTGAGGTAACCTATTATGTTTCTCCTCAATCAGACAATTGGGTTTAAGCATGTGAGTACTGTCCAACTCATATAGTAGTGTCTCCGAGCCTGGTAAGAGTCTTGATGAGGTAGGGAAAAATTATTTCCATTTTACATGTGACACACAGAGAACATACAGAAATAAGTTGTGTAAGATCGCATGGGGTTTTTGTGCTGAATAAAATGCTTGAACCCAGCCTGTACAAAAATGAAGCAGCCTGGCTGCCTGTACTCACCTCTTTTCTGTAGCTTAAGAGAGAGCTCATTGCAAGAGGGAAGAAGATTTACCAATCGAGTGGCAGGCAGTCACAAAAATAAATTCAAAGTGAAGTGTTCATTGGATGGCTTTCAATGAAATTTATTGCTTGACATCTTCCTGACAGGTTTCTTCAGAGTGTTCAAAACCTGGGGGAAATTAATGGTGGTTGAAATTTTGCAGGAGGAAGCACTAGCTGTGCATGCTTTATTTTGGGGAAGGTTAAGGCCTTTTTTTTTTTTTTTTTAATAGATTGGTCCTTATTATTTCTTCTATTACCTCAATGCTGATTGAAGTACACTGCTGTGATCTAACACGGAAGACTTTGGCTGCTGTGACATAGCTGAACCATGGTGCTTAATGTATTTGGCAGGAGGTAAGTGGATGAAGCAGCAGTACCAGAGTATGAGCTGTGTTTGGGACATTCCTCAGTTTCCCAGTGAAGTCCTTTTCTTGAATTTTCAAAGCAGTGTTTTAGGTCCCAGCATTAGATGGGACAAAGAAAACATCCTCTTGGTAAAATATCCTTTTGGTAAAACGTTGTGTAATACCTCTGTGAATGCTAGTGTCTTTGTCTTGGGAGAGGTGAGCTAGCTGGCTAGGACAGGACCTAGAGTTGCTTGAAGTCCATAGCCATAAAACAGCAAAGGATATTGGGATAGTGTGGCTTTTAGAATGTCTTTGGCCACACGTCATTAAATCTTGAACGTATTTCTTAAGTACAAGAGCAACCTTACTGGAGACTCTGACTCTGTAATTACTTGTGACAACTAAAGAACTTAAAGAACTTATCCAAATTTCATCTTGGTGTTGACTGTCAGGACAAGTCTAGATGTGATAAACAGCTGGCGTCCTATGTCCTCCAAGTTGCACATCAGTAACGCTGCCTGGACTAGCTGGGCACATCCATTTTGGTGCTTGTGTGTATGAGAAGAGTGAGTGAAACTCGAAAGCATGACTGAAATAAGAACTGTTTTTCACAAAACTGTAGTCTGCTTGGAAAGTCCTAAATTTCTTTTTATGAAGTCAATTTATGTAGTGTCTTTGTTAACAATGCTGCTAGCACAGTGTGAAGAAATAATGTTTAGAAAAGAGATTCCATCCTTCCCAGGACACTGGTTGCTTTATCTCCCAAACTCTCAATGCTCTGCAGAACAAAAGAACAATGATTTCCTTACCTTATTTTGTTGTGTGGTGCACTTGATACAAAACAAGCCACCCACAGGCACTTGTTTTGACAGTATGAATAATAGGAATTTGCTGGATTTTCAAGGCTGTATGTTTTCTTTCACAAATGGCTGGACTTTGTTATCTTTATTTGATAGGTGTCCAATTTCTGAATGCTGCCAAGTTTTTGAAGGTGGCATACCTCAGCAGTGAAGGGCTCTGTGGTTTTTAATCAAATGATGTGAAAAATGCTGCATTCTTCTGCTTCCCCTCTCGTTTTCTTATGATCAGTCTCTCAGACAACTTGCCACTGTCCTTTTTCATTAATCTACTGAGCCAAAACATTATTCAGCCAAACATAGGTGCCAATGAAAACTGAGTCACATACACAATGCAATGAATCATTTGAGATTCAGCTGAGACCTTGGTCTTCAGTGCTTACAGCTGACATATATGACTGCCCACTGCAGCGACATTTTTTGCTGTGATTTTTGTTCAAGGGTACTTAACGCTTTGTGTCAGAACAATGCTATTTAAAGGACTTGCAGTGCTCTGTATAAGGCAAACCCAGACTAACCCACATTTTGATGTTCTTTTCTTAACCCAAGTCTGCTGCATGCAGATGGAGCCTTTATAGATCTGCACTAGGAATATTGCTAGCTTAAAATGCAAGTGGCTACTGTCTGTACTTAGTCCTCTGTCACAGCTCGGTAATGCACCTTTGGACTCCTGCCTCCCTTTCTGAATGCCTTGATCCTCAAGACCTGTCACCTTAAAAACATCAAGTCCAGTGTCTCCACTGCTGGCTGAATCATCCTTTTTCTGGTTCCCCAGGGCCCTGCAGGGAAACAGAAAGAGGATGATTCAGAACTAAGTACTGACCAAGACTAAAAACTCTGAAGCACCTGCATCTGCTCCTAAGGGAACCAGAATTTGTGGGCTGAGTGCATATGGACAAGAAAACTCTGCTTTAGTGTGTTGAATTTACCTTTAAGGATGTGGTCATTATGCAAACAGATGGCAAGCTACCCTGGATTGTTTAGCTTAGGTTTTGGTTTTTGTTTCCTGTACCCTTGCTGGAATCAGGAGCAGTCAGCCACGCAGATTCATGTCAAAAGCAGTGCCAAGCGTGTCCTGTACATCAAGAAGTTGTGCAAAATGTCTGAGTGGTGGATCCTTAGAGCCAAAGACATCACAATTTATGAGGACATGATTCAGTTTGCAGAGGTAGTGGGATTTGCTTTATTAGCAAGATGAGTTATTATTGCTTTATTTATCACCACAGATGACAAACCCCTGCCTTTTCCAGGACCAGCCTTCCAAGGCGGGAGGTTGTGCTGCTTCACAAGGGTATTTATCCACAAAGGTATGTCCACTGTGCAGGAAAATGTGCTCTTGAATATCCTGAGAAAAATATTTGTCTCTGTGGTTGTCCCTAATTCCAGGTAAAACTGATTAAATCAAACTTAGGGGCAAATCTGTGACAAATGGGTACTGTAAAAGTAGCTGCTAGGGTGCATCAGCCATGCTTGCTGTGCTATCCCATTTTCTCCTCCCTCTTTTCTTTGGCATGGGTCTGGAGATTGCTCAACCTCCATGCAGGCTGGAGCACAAACATCTGCATGAACACGCTCCAGTATGATAATAAGAAAAATTGTCTGCAGCAGAGTAGATTAAAATGGGCACAGTCCTCAGTTACTTCAAGATCATGCAAGACTCAGGAGAAGCTATTAAATAGATGAGCTTCTGGTAAATTTGAACTTTCTAAATGAACTAGAGAAGTTTAGGGAATCTTTTCTCCTCTTTATAACAAACTCCCAAAATAGGAGGGGAATGAGACATTTTGGAAAAGTTCAATTATTCCTGAAAACAGAAATTTATGGTTTTGTTTTAAATCAAGCACACAGACACTTGAACCCTTACCTCCTTCCCTACCTGGTCTCTAATTTTCCTTTCAGACTGAGCTAGCTCAGTTTTCTCTGTACAACAGGACACACGATGCAGGTAGAAAAGGTGTTGCAAAGAAATAACCAATTCCCAATTGCCTGCTCTAGGTTTGACAAGGTGGGTTCATCCTGAATGAATTAGGCTTTTATTCTGGCACTTTTGTGACATTATTGAAGTGACGTTGTCTATTCTAATAACACAGATTTTCCCTGTGTGTAGTCTGTTGCAGACTTGTCATCTTCTGACCTTTCTTATAGCCCAGTATGGACAGATTTCTGCCATATTTTTCCTTTGGTACTCACAGAGACCTGATTTGATTTGAAAGAACTAGCATGGGTCAGAAAGATGTTAGCTGAGAAATACTTGCTGCCTTCATAAACCCTTCAACTCAGAAGGGACAATTTCTTGTCTTGTAGAATTTGGAATCCACAAACCCATGAAATTCATCTAGTGACTTCCAGTTCTGTCCCAATTATTTGTTAAGTGCTATTTGTTAAGAAGTCATCTGGTCTTGATTTAAAGGCTAGGAAATTAATTCAAACTGACAGCGAATTTCCACAAATGACAAACTTCATCAAATGGATTGGGCTCAATATGATTAAAACAATACTTTAGAATTAGTTTGGCGTAGTGTTTATTCTTTTGGGGAGTAAGAGAAGAATGAATGGACTACCTTTTTTTTTTTTTTTCCCTTGCCTTGAAACTATGGTTTTGTACCGCCAAGTTTTTGTTGTAATTACTTTTTACTAATTCAATAAAAACTTAATATAACTGGAGTTTCAAATATGTTCAAAAGTGAGGTTCTGAAATACTGATCTAAACTTCTTATGACTGTCAACTGACACAAAGTTATAGCTGTGTGAGTTAAAAAATAAATTAGGCCAGTAAATGAGTGTGGGAATTAAATGGGACATTTGACGTGGCTTTCATTCATTCTTTCATTTATTAGCCTCAGTGCATATGTCTCTCCCTCTGACTAAATGCAATAGGTCTGGCAGTGCACAGAGCTCAGAGCAGTGATGGAGGAGTCTGTTGTCCTTCAGGAAGGGTACAGGATTGTACCATAGCTCTGTCCAACAGGTAGCTGGAATCTGACAAGACAGTGTGCCTCAGCAAATTTACATGTCAGTGACAGGTTCTGACTGTCAGTAATTCATTCAGAAGTTGTCCAGTGCAATGCAAGTTTCAGGGTGAAAAGAGAAACAGCTTCAAAGTTAACCCTAGAGATGGCAGGAGTCTTTTACATCTGTGTTGTCATCTGGTAGTTGCAGCTACTGGAGTTTTCTTCCCCAAACCCACTTCCATAAGAGAAGAGAAAAAAAAACAAAACCAAAATACAAACAACAAACCAGAACTCCAAGAAACAAGTTTGAGCCAGCTTTGGAAAGTGTCGTAATGCCAAGCTCCATAGTGATCTTGCTTTGAAGGACTTGTGTTTATCTGGTGAGGACTTCTGGGACCTGAGTCTTTTCACTGCTCATCTGGTTGGGTGTCACAAACAAACACCAGCTGAAGCTAAACCAATGTCGTGGTGGAAACTTAAAGTAAGAAAAAGAACAGCTTAGAAGTGAAATACAGATGCAGAAATGTCAGGATTCTGAACTGCCCAGATCTGAAGCAAAAAGTGTGCAGAACTGGCCTCTGGTTTCTCCTCCCCTTCCAGAAACAATACCCTCTTGGTTCTGTGACCCCTCTTGATGAGCTTTCTCTCTTTCTGCTTTTATGAAAAATCAGAGAGAAGAGACCAATAAGAATACCTGCTTGCTGTAGCACATTATAGAACCAGCCTATTTTATTTTTCTGGTGCGGAACATCATTAAAAGACATTTTTCTTATAATTAATTGGGGCAGTGTTTAACTCATGTCTAGATGTGACTTCCTGAGCAGCAGTTGTACTTCTACAACAGTACAACCATACATTTAAACCCAGAAAATAATTAAAGGGGTCAGGGAAAATATTTTCTCCTTTAGCTTCTAAAGAATATTTTCACTATTTTTTGATGTTGGCAAAGACTGCAGTAGCTGCCAGCCAGTACGTAAAATACAGTCAAAGGCTGCCCTTGTCCACATGTTTAAAAGGCACTACCAAAAATGCATCATTTTTTCCAACATTTTTGTTGGGTGGAGCATGGAAGGTGATTCCCCCTTCACACCCTTACATCAATATTTATACAGAACAACTTTAGCTTAACCTGAAAGGAAAATTCTGAAAGTGCTTCAGAAAGCCTGTGGTAGGAAATACAAACTTAAAACAATTTCCATTAAATTGCTGGCTCTGAACATGATGTCGTGGGCTTGGCACAGATCGTGGGTTTTGAGTCAAACAAATGGCCCTACAGAAAACACTGAAGTTTTAGACTACATCTTCACAAACTGTCTCTGTTACTCGTGAACCACTGGAAAAGGAGAGGAGGAAATGCTTTACTGCATTGAGAGGGCACATTAAATAAGCCTGCTGTCCTTTTCTACCTCCTCATTGAAAAGCAGAAGAATAGTGAAAGGATACCCTATCTAGGGAAAAAAATACACATAGCATCACAGACACAAAGGAGATGTATAAAACATAAGAGGAGAAGCGTTATTTTTTTTTTCCCCCAGAAATGAAAAGTTCTTTTGTGAGAGAGTTGAAGGTTTGGGTTTGCTTGCTTTACTGCAGCTCTTGGCAGTGCCCCTAATCCAGCAAAGCAAAACCCAAGAAAATTTGGTACTTGGGGAATGGTACTGAGCTGAGCCCTGAATTTATACCTGTCCATGGTTTTTCCCTTGCTGGGTTAGGTTAAGCCTTGTAATTATTCAGTGGCCCTTTCCGTCGTGTTGCAATTAGAGGCTTCAGTGCCTTGTAAAGACAGAGCTGAAACAGAAAAATTATCTTGACAGGCCTTTCTGCCCTGAATGTACTTCTTTTGTTTCACACTTGTGCACCAGCACTGGTAATGTTCCTCCTCTTTGTGTTGTGATACAATGACATGGGTCAGGTACGCACCCAGCATTACTAGTCCAGATTTATCTCTGTGCACTGGATACAATCCTCCCATTAGAGATAACCTTGAGACACCCTCTCATGCTTTTTGCTGTGGCCTCCACTCACCCTGTCACAAATACAAAAAGTTAAAGATCACTTTTTGTGTGGAAGTGCAGGTGAGCCCATTCTACCAGTACATTTTTTTTCATACAGGAAAGCAGCTACTTAAAATTATTTTGTCCCAGCTTGAAACTGAGAACACAAAGCTAATGAATATTAATGTGAATGTGAACAGAGACATCATTTTAAACAACAGACTTTTGTCTTTGCCGTGCCAGGAAGCTTGTATTTCTCTGTATTCCCATATTGTATGCAGTACATGTGGAGATACAAGAGATGTCCTCACATGGATTTGCTGGTGGGCCTCTGCTCCTGGGAAGGCATCTAAATGCAGAGCAAAGAAGTAAACACATCTTTTCTTACTGCGTCACCACCATTACAATAAAAGTTGCCATTCTGATGATGGTTATACATGGTGGGCACATGGGCCAGAATCATGCAATGTCCTGGTTTGAAAAGGCCATAAGATCATAGAATCACAGAATGTCAGGGGCTGGAAGGGACCTCGAAAGATCATCCAGTACAATCCCCCTGCCAGAGCAGGATCACCTGTACCAGATCACACAGGAATGGGTCCAGGTGGGTTTTGAATATCTCCAGAGAGGGAGACTTCATAATCCCCCTGGGCAGCCTGTTCCAGGGCTCTGTTACCCTCACTGTGAAAAAATTCCTCCTCACGTTTAAATGAAACTTCCAAGCCTCAACTTCCACCCATTAACTCTTGTCCTGTCATTAGGCATC
>WBNM01014522.1:30278-72490 GCA_013399055.1 Ramphastos sulfuratus | reverse complement strand
ATGGCAACCACATCATAGCCTTAAGCTTCCAGCTCGTCCTGCTTGTTGCCCATACTGCATGCATTAGTGTACATGCACTTCTTCAAGGCTGCTGATTTCACCCCTGACACTGGCTTACCACTTACTGATGACAGTACAAGCAGACAATCTCAAACTGTGCCAGGGCAAGTTTAGGTTGGACATTAGGAAGAAGTTCTTCATGGAAAGAATGATTGCCCATTGGAACAGGCTGCCCAGGGAGGTGGTGGAGTCACCATCCCTGGAGGTGTTTAAGAGGAGGCTGCATGAGGCACTTCATGCCACAGTTTAGTTAATTAGAAGGGCTAGGTAACAGGTTGGACTCGATGATTTCAAAGGTCTTTTCCAACCTGGTTAATTCTGTGGTTATTAGTAAGAAATTAGTAATACCCTGAATTAGTTCCCTGATTAGTTGACCTATTATGTCTGCCAAAACCTGCAGGACAGTTTTGACACACACCTATATGGTTGGTATACATTTCCACTTTCAGCCCGGAAGCCACAGAGAAGATCTGTTTCTTGCAATACTTCTGGAAAAAATTCAAAATCAGAAAGTCATAAGACCAGAATAGGAGTTCAAAAAATGAAGTTCCCTAGTCCCTTGGTCTCAGAGTAGGTGAAAAAAAAGAGGTAATTAAGGTTCCTACACACCATTGCTGCAATGGTCTCATAATAAGGATTATAAACAAGACAGCTCTTCTAAAAAAATGTCATTATCACATATTGTTTCATTCCACAAAACAGAAGAGGTATTTGTAAGAAATAAAAAAAAGTCATAAGAAGAAAGAAAAAAAGCTAAGAGAAGTCAAAAGTCCAGCTGTGACAACACAGACCTGATGCCACAGGACTGGGTTCAAATACCTGTGGTCAATAAAGCAGGAAAAAGAATTTCTATCAAGGTCATATGTTGTGTGGGTACATTCACAATACTTGAGCTAGTCTCAGTGTTCATCTCTAGATTTGATAAATACACTATTGGAAATCCAATAAAAATCCCTACTGATGCCTTGAGCACAAGTTTTCCATGAACAGCTTCTTTGCATTAAAGAAAATTATCATCCTGATATCCTTCAACAAATGTACCTCACAGCATTTGGTTCCTCTGTGAATTGCAGAGCCATTTCATAATCATTCAACTATTTGCTCAGCTGCTTGCAAACTTACTGAACAAACAATGAACAACAATTCTTGTTAAGTATTTTAGGGGTTTCTTTCAAAGGTCTCATCCTCAGGAATCCAGGAAGGTAATACTGATTTCCATTAGATAAACATTTCATCACCAGCAGTTCAAGTTTCATACACTATGCATTCCATAGAGGTAAAAAGACATTTCTTAGTTCAGATTTCAGCATTAGCAATGAATGCTTACAATTTAAGCCAGCAGTGTTTGAAAGGGGAAAAAAACCCACACAAAATCCAAACTTAGTAAATACACAGGGACACAGACAGCGAAGCCACTGAGTTACCAAAGAGAGAATATCATCAAACAGATGAAACATTCGGTGTCCCAGGTGAAAGCACATTGACTGTCACCTTGCTGCTCTGAGAACTTACAAACTGCTCACTACAGACAGTGAAAAAGTCCATTTTCTGCAACCCTCAATCGTTTCATTAGGCATTTGTTACCACACTCACTACCAGCTTCATTCTTTTCACTTGTTAGTGATGTTTTCCTTTGGATTTTGTTGGGTTAGTGCACAGGCAAAGAGGGAATACTGCTCACCTCACAGACATCTCCAGTTCCATTCTAGGGCTAGGCTTTAAACTTTCCAAGAGTTTCTCTCAAAGTTTGCTGATGTGCAATTGAAAGATGGTTGAAGACCTGGGTGAGATTTTTATCTGAAGTGTGGAGCATAAGGAGGACAAACAGAAGAGTGTCCCTTTAGGAATTAACCCTGGCAAGGGGAGCTGGAGGGGCACCTTTTTGCTGCAGCTGCTGCCTTCCCTTCTAAGCTGCTAATTTCTCACATGATCAAACCATCAGGTCCTGTGGATACAGAACCCAAAGCCATCAGAACCAAGAGAGAGTGGTATTTTCTGGATGCTACTTCATACTACTTCAGTATATTCAGGGTAATTCATTTTGCAAAGGGTGCCTTGCTACAAAATCAACCTGAACAGAGTTATTTCCAATAGACTCAAAAAGAAGTGGCAAATTGTCACTGTTTTCTTACACTTTAGATTCAAGTTTGGCTGTGAGGTTGAAGCCCAGAAGGTACAACAGCCACCTCTTCCCTCACTACAAACTCTCCATTAACCAGTTTCTCAGCCTATGAACTTTGCTTACCTAGTTCAAAATATTCTTGGAGTAGCACAGCTGCCACAGAGAAGTCTGATCAACTTCTGCACTAAGTATGCAAAAAAATTAAGACACTAGGGAGAAAATAATTAATGGATGTGGTTTACCCATTCCTGCATATTTTTATAATTTGTTTAGAAAGAAACATATCAGCTGCTTGTCCTTGAATGCCCTGGGGATGCTCCCTGCAACCTGATACATTTAAATCATTTCTCTGGTCACTGACTTTTTGCTCAGCACTTCAACTGAATACATCAAAATCAGGGGAGCAAAGCACAGGGTACATGCCCCAACACATAAGCACATCTCCCCTTCATTGCACTACCTCAGCCTGGCAGATTAACTTAGTGCTATTGAGACAAGAGTGGCCTAAAGGGCACCCAACCTTCATTTGCACTTACTTGAAACTACTACACCATACGAACAGTAAGCCTACAAAATGGAATATAGGCGCACACAGCATCATTCTGCTTGCACTTCATATGCGACTCATGCCCAACTGCTTCTCAAATAAACCCAGTTGATACAATTAAAGACAACAATGAGAGCAACAGACTGCAATCAGAGCTTGCATGCAGCCCACAAGTGGAGTCCAGATACTTTTAAGACTGTTGAAGAACTGCTGTAACTACTTCTAAATATCTTGTAATTTTAAGTCAGCAAATACTGATTTTTTTAAAAGCAATCAATTCTTAACTCTCCAAAATGCATTACCCTTCCAGTCCACTTATCCTTTCTGACTACTTTTGGTGCATTCTCCATCAATCCTCCGTTTTTCCTTCAAACACTATTACCCATGAATGTCAGACACACACAAACACACCAAGTGAAGAGATTAGCAAAGACAGAACCAGAGCACAAGCGACTGCCACAAAACTTTTAGTCTGTCACAATTCCATGCAAGTTTGGGTCAAGGTCATTCCTATGCCCTCAAACTCTCAGACTTCTCTTAAGTGGGAGGAGGAAAGTACCACTGATACTAAATACACTATGAACAACTTAAATATAGGTTTTATTGTTGAAAAAGAAAACAGAGGTTTCTTTCTTGCATGAAGGAAAGTGTGTTGCAACTCAACATGTTTTAAGTGCTTTCCAGTCAAAAAATACTTTACACAAAAAAAACCAAACAAAAAACCCACCCACACCACCAGTGCTGAAGTAGGTCACTTTTACCAGTAAGGGGGCCAAAGAACAGATGCTCTCATTTGAAAAGTGAATTTAGTGACTGTTTTTTCATAGACAGCTTTCCAGATACAAGTCAATGGTTGGCCTATCTTCAGCAGACAGACAGACAGACAACAGCAGTGCTATTATTGTAGCTGTTTTTTTCCACAAAAAAAAATATAATTAACACAGCTCCAGTTAATTTTATTAGAGTCCAGTGGGGAAGAGTGCAAATGACAAGAATTCAGTGCTGCCAAGGTTTATATGGCATTTTGTACAAGTTATTGAATGAGTTACTTTGTACATAGCTACGAGTCCATATTTAAACACAATTGTGTGGATTTACCGATGGGCAAAGGCATCTAATTGTAACACCAATGAATGAAATACTCCCTTTTTCTGGAGAGCCATCAAAACAGCTCTGGCAGCCATAGTCATGCAAAGCAGCAGAGCAGAACTGTGCTTACAGAAAGAGATTGTTCACTAGCCTCCACAAGCATACAGTTCCCAGTCTCCTTGCTAAAACTGCTAACTAATGCAAGATACTAGATATAGGAAAAAAAAAAAACATGTGAAATGTTAACAGTGCCAGAAAGGAAGATTCTTTATATGCAGTGGCCACCAAACCTATACCCATCAAACACACAGAAAAGAAACTCAAAATAGCTGTTAGAGGAAAAGAAGTGACACCTGCGGCACTACACTTTGAGAAGATTTTGGTAGACAAACAGCATTTCTAGAGAGAGATTAAATGCATACTCCATTTGAGTTTAATCTCAGTGAACCCCATTTTTATTAAATATGAACAAATTCAAGCTGACCTGCTTCCTCTCTCAACCAAGAAATGGATCTGAATAATTTGTTAACATGCTGCTTGTTTACCTTTTCTTCCTACCTATTCCACTCATTCTACTCTCACGTTAAAGCATTAGAAAAATACATACAATATGCTGTCATCTCTTCTTATTTATGCTACAGATATACACCACTTTACCTTCAGAGGCACTGAATTTGTGGTCCAAAGTATAATTTTCAAACACTTTAATGCAAGGTAATACTAATGAGCTCCATTAACATTGAAGGAAAGCAACATAGGAAGACAACTTATTTAAATAAACACCTTTGTTCATTCTTTCCCTTCTCAAAGGCATGTAGCCTTTGATCTAAAATATCAAATATACTCATGAATGATAATACAATTCTTTGTTAATCAGACCTGTGCACTTCGGTATCTGGTTAACCAGTTACTTTTAATTTTTTTCAGTTCATTGAAATTTGAAGATTCAAGGCAAAATGATTTACAGGATACCAGCAACAGTGCTGAAGAAAAGAGAATAAAATTGCCTCCCCTTGAACGTGGTATGACAGCTTCTCATGAAAAGTGTGCTTCAAAATGTTGTAGCAAGCAAAACAGGTTGGTTTTTTTTTAAATGAAACCTCATTTGCATAATTCCATGGTCCTGCACATCTAATTCTATTTATTGAAATGAATCCTCCCACTCAAACTTTATTGCAGAACCTTATGAACAAAGTTCATAATCCTCCAAAGTTGTATTTTATTAATAAATCAGAATAGAACAAAGGTTTAGTTGAAGTTCTATGACAAAACAACAACCAAAAAAAAAGAAAAGTGGTTTCATGGCATTTCATCCAATTCCATCCAAACTTTCTCTTTCATCCTAACATTAGGGTTCAAGACTGCGTCTGAAATAGCCAGANACATTAGGGTTCAAGACTGCGTCTGAAATAGCCAGAGGCTGCCTTCTACAGCAAGTTGGACTGGTAGCTCTCTGCTATTTCACCACTTGATTTTGGTTAGTTTAATAAATGAAGCAATCCCATGGCTAAAATGATGCTTTAGACAAAGAAAATGCTCATATTGAGCATCTTGCCTAAAACTACATGCAAAAGTAAATCAACAAACATAGTTAAAAATTCTCCAAGACCATAACTTAAAATGCTGACAACAAAAAATACACAAATAATGACATAAGAAAAATTGGGGGGAGAGGAATAAAAAAAGAAGAGTTTCCAAAAATGCAAGACACCAAGTGGTACAGCTAAAATAGCATAATCTTACCCGCTAGCTGAACCTTCTCTTTTTATCTCTGTATTCTAAATTTGCGTTGGTTGCTTTGCTAAAAATACACTTTGAAGTTGTCATAGCTATTGGTCCTGGATCATCTTTTTTCTGCCTTTGAGAACAGCTAAAGTAATAGATCACTGTAATTAGATTTCTCTGGGTGCTAGAAACAGTTTGTTTCAGCTAGAGACAGAGAAAAGATGAGCCAGAGAAGAAAGGAAACTAAGCAAGTTTAAATAAGACAGCTGCTTCTTAATATGGAAAGAATTTTAAAAACCAGAAAACACACACACACACCACGCCCGGTGATGACAGGCTTATCACCAAAAACCTCTAACTACGAATAGGGGTGCAATACACAAAAGCCGAGGCCACCTACCTGGTATTTATCCCCTACAGCACTCTTGCAGACCAACTACATCACAGTATCACAGTATCACCAAGGTTGGAAGAGACCTCAAAGATCATCAACTCCAACCCATTACCACAGACCTCAAGACTAGACCATGGCACCAAGTGCCACGTCCAAACCCGCCTTGAACACCTCCAGGGACGGTGACTCCACCACCTCCCTGGGCAGCCCATTCCAGTGGGGAATGACTCTCTCTGTGAAGAACTTTCTCCTCACCTCCAGCCTAAACTTCCCCTGGCACAGCTTGAGACTGTGTCCTCTTGTTCTGGTGCTGGTTGCCCAAGAGAAGAAAGCAACCTCCTGCTGGCCACAACCACCCTTCAGGTAGTTGTAGACAGCAATAAGCTCTCCCCTGAGCCTCCTCTTCACCAGGCTTTGCTCAGTTAAATAACCCACTTGTTTCTAGTCCATCCTGTGTAATCAGCTCATGCTTTCTGAAGACAGGAGAGGGCAACAGAGAAAGCCATGCAATGTCCTAGATGAGACCATGTAACTAGCCCTTTGCATCCTACTGACACTTATCATTCCCCTGGAAATCTCTCTCTAAGACACTCTGGGATTATATTTGTGTTTTTCATGCCACTGCACAATACTGGACCATGACTGTCCTATGACCTGGAAATGTCAAGAGGAAACTTTCTAGATAAAACCCATCCAGCTCTGCCTTTACTGAAGCCACAACTTAACGAGTAGCCCATCTTCCCACACAGCCTTGCTTCCCTCTCTACACAACATGCGGTCAAAGTTGCTGACATAGTAAACCAGCTGGATGAAGAAACTGGAAAGGTTTCACAAAATGGTCAACTTTTGTTTACATCCATGGCACAGGAGTATTTGCAGTCATAAACTAACTGAAACCTTTTCAATATGCAATACAGAAGCACAGAGTTGAAGCTGCCCTGCTGCCTAACCTGCATGTTAAGATATCCTTGTAACAAGATAGGGTTTAAATACATTTTTCAACATTAACAATGCTAATTTGGAGGGTTATTTATCAAAAGATATGCCAAAAGTATGCCAAAAGTGCTTTAAATGCATTTTAGGTGCTTCTGCTTGTCTGGAACATCATAAAATCTTCAGAGGGTTAGAAAACCTGAAAAAAAGATGCAGACTGCTTTCTTTTAATGAAGTATTAAAGTTGTATGCATGAACTCCATCTCACTTTAACACACTGCAGTTTTTACTTTCTTTGCAACAAGTCCTCATTTGGACTATACCCCTATGGATTTTATCTGTTTTGGTTGCTTAGACAGTGTTCTATTGAGATAAGCTGTGAAAAACCAAGACTACTTCTCATTTGCTCTTAGTCTTCTAACTCCAAATACCAGCATTGTACTTTTTTTTCCACCAGAACAGCTAATTTTAACAACAGTTTCTTCCTCCATCTTTCTGCTTCATGGCCCATGCATTTTTTTGCATGCTTATACGTGTCTTCACAATTGTTTGTTCTCCAATTTCCTGCCCTATCTTGACACAGGAACAAGTCTAACAGCAACACACAGCTATTTGCCACAGCTGGAACCCTGGAATCACTCTAGAGAAAAGCTGCTAATGTAAGGGTGGTTTGGGTTGGTTTTAGGGGGTTGGGCTTAGGTTAAGTTGGTTTAGTTTTTAATGATTGCAGTTCAGATCTTAAACCAGTATTTTAAAAGGAAGGTAAGGCTGCAGAGTCATGAAGGTAGCGAACAATTCAGATTTTCCTGAAAGCATATTGTGGCATCTGCAAGTTTGTATTATATTTACTTAGAACAGTAATTGCCTTTAGAAATCAGATTTTGATGCTTGTTCAAAAGATTTATGAGTAACCATAAAATCTCAAAATTTAACTCAACAAGTGCCCAGGTTAGCAAGCAGATATAGAAGATGTGTCCAGCAAAATTTAGCAAAGATAGAAATGCACCATCAGATAATTCAGGTAGTTTCTTTGATGATATCCTTTGATGTACCTCAGAGAATGCACGTCTGCAGCAGTTCTACACACCTCTAACAGTACAGTTTGCAAACTCTTCCACATCCCAAGAGATCTCTCTCAGGTACAAGTACATCTTGATATCCAATCTAGATTTTAATTTCTGTGTTTTCATCCTTCTCGTTATATTCCCGAGGTACTCCTAAACAAATATTCCTCATTGGTATGTTCAGTTCTTATATAGCCAAGCCCTAAACATTTTGGGTTTTCTTTTCTTTTCTTTCATTGTTTTTTCTTCTCTTTCAGTGGCACGACAATTTTCCACCATCCTTTACGTAAGAACACTTGATGTGCCAAATTATTTTGGTAATAGGTTGTTTAATAGGTCTTGTACCAGAAGGTGTCCATGAACCATTTATCTCTTAATACAGCCTGCAGAAGGTGAACTTTCAGAGCTGGATTACTGGAAGAAAGCCAAAGAGCCACTGGAACGTAGAAATCAGCACTTAGAAGCCAGAAAGGCAATCAAAGACGGCTGGATTTCAAGGGAATGTGACAGGCATTTAAAAATCAATTGCTGTTTTCTGTTGCTATTTGCTTGGAGTGTTTTTCTCTCATCTCACTGGCTTTTTATCACATTTTTTCCCTTCCATGCTGCAGCACCCACACAACGCTCACAAACAGAAGTGAGGACTGGAATGTCACTCACTTCCACAGAGGCCCTTGTGTACTGACATTACCTGCTCCCACAAAAAAGGAGAGCAGCACATTTCAAACTGTCTTTTTAAGCACTGCGTAACACTCTTCCAGTAATAATTTCAACAACCGAAAAAATCCAAATATATCAGCATCTTCTGCAGCTGTGGCCAGATGAATAAGAAAATCTGGTTCCCAGATTTTACTCACAGAGCAGCACTTAAGCAGCAACACAGTTTCTACAGCGCCCTTAAATTTTTCATTCGATGTCACTGTGCCACACAAGATAAATGACAGCGCATCCTTATAGGGCTATGAGTAATGCCACAGTAACCAGCCTAGGGATAAGCACCAAGACATGCAGAGAGGTGAGAGGAAGCACAAATCCTAGCAGTAAGATGCAGCTTGCTTATCTATACATGTCTACAATATGACCTCAGTACCTAACAGTGGGGCATTAAGGCACTCATGATAGTCAGTGTCTCCATTGACTCCTAGTCAATACAGCTTGTGTAGTTTAGCTTACAATTCGTTTTAACAAGTGTAGGGTGAGGAAAATCACATCTTAAACACTACTCACTCTAATGAGTGCATCTGCACTACCTAATTCACACACAGGTGTCTTCCAGAACAGTAAGTCAACTGAGCATTTTTGGATGCAAAAAATAACGTCTCACAATTTGATAAATATCAGTCCCCAAAAGGTTAACCTTGAAGGCAGAAGAAAATAATACTTACCTCATTGAGACCATCTGCTGTAGCAATCAAAGCAGTTAGAATCCATTTGCTTGCAGGAGTCCATAGAGAGCATCACAGACTAATTTGAGTCAAAATAAATTAGTTTATTTTGTTCTGCATGGCCAAAATCCATGCCACTTAGTTTTACCTACCTAAGTAAAGAGAACAGCCTGTTCTAGGCTTTTCTCCATGAACAAAACAGACAGAGGTTACTCCAAGGGTACATTCAGCACCACCTAAGATCTGATTTGTCATTTAGATGTGTGTATCTCTCATTAGTGACAATAAATAAAATCAAGCTATTGCAACCACTCCCTTTGGCTTATGAGCTTCAAACAGATCTCACTGAGTCTCAGTAAAAAAAGCATGAGCAATTTGGGGTTCTACTTGTAGGGCTTTCCTCCCTCAAAACCCACAAACCTGATAGTTATGCAAAGCAAGAGAATAGTTGACACAGCAGGGATTACTGTGGTCCCACTACTGAAGCCCACCCTTACTACTTCTTCCTTAGGGAGAAATCAACAACTGCATCTCAGGATCCCTGCTGTGAGATGTAAACCTTTTCTTTTACTGTGATGCACTACCCCTGAACAGTACAGTATGCTGGCAGACTGTGTTCTGCATTTCACAGAGTCCAGTGCTGTGTTTTTCCCATTCATTACTGGCAATCAAGCCATTTGAAAGGAAATGAGAGATGAAGAGCTAAACACTCATTTGGAGAGAGGACAGATAATCAAGAGAGTAAAAGTCTTATCTCAGGCACAGCATATGATTTCTCAACACTAAGGAATATAAAATTGATGCATAATACATAAAACTAATATCAAACAGTAAATTAGATTTAGAAAGTCAATCAACGATGGAAATTAACTTTGAAGAACAACCTTATTCTTAATAGCAACAAAGACTCAAAAAAACCCACACCTGCCAGATATGTTAGTTTAAGATTGCCAATACAGTATTACTGAACAATGCATGGGGCACACTATTCTAAAAGATAACTGTATTTTGACAAGGACTGTTTTACAAAGGGCTGGTAATACTAACAGCTGAGAAACACCAGTAAAGAGAGATGAATCAAACTATATGAGTACATTCCCATTGATACTGCAGAACATGCAAGCCTTATTCTACAGTATCACAGTATCACCAAGGTTGGAAGATACCTCAAAGATCATCAAGTCCAACCCGTTACCACAGAAACAATAATAAAATTCTAGAATGAAAAGAAATGGAGAAATCCTTAAGTAAAATGCCATGAGATGACTAGAAAGTGAGGCGCACTCAAAGGAAACATTTTTTCAAGAATAGGCAATTTGATTTGCTGTAGAGTCACAGATTCGGTGCCCTAATTCAAGCAGAAGCTTCTTTCATATACCATATCTGCTTCAACCTGCTGGGGCGTTGGACCTCTCAGCAAACAGGTTCTAAAAAGATAATCTGACTAACCAACTACTGCTACTTCCAAATTAGCAGCCGAAGTGTGTTCATAACACATTCAAAACAAACAAGCCTACACATTACCCAGAAAATTTTCCCATGTTAACAATTCCAGATTCCAAACCAAAGATGCAACAACTAAACCTAAACTATGGTTATCAAAAAGTAACACTTTAAAAGAACTTATGCTCTGTACAAAACTCAAAATAAATATTTTCTCTGCATATGAAAGTCATCAAGATTGTAAGTCAAGCAAGTAGAAAGAAGTACCATGTACATTGAACACATTTCTCTACTGACAGCTATTTCATAAGGTGTAAAAATGAGTGAAAATACAAATTTTACCCAGGATCATAGTATGCAAGGAAACCCAATCTGTGCTAGCACTGTAGCTCTTGCGTTAACAGAATGGCTCATTTGAGCCATGCAAGAAATGTTATTTTTGTCAGAACCATACAGCACTTCTGCCTACTACATAAGAAACATTTTGCAGACTAAATAAAACATATTTATATGGTTAAATTATAAAAATACTCAATTTCATAGAAAACTCATACCTATCCTGGAGTAAAACAATACCTTAAACACATGGGTAAATAACTTCCTGCCCTTCGTTTATTTTCTATACTACCTCTAAAGTACTCCCGAATAAGACATTTTATCCTGGTAAAAGAATGTTCTTTGACATCATGCAATGCTGGTTTTGATGTACCTTTGTCTAAATTATTTCTTACTAGCACTGGAGAGGTTAATTTACAAAATACAGTGGGAAGTAAATACCTGCAAAGAGTCAAACTTTAACATATGTAAAATTAAAAAAAAAATTAAAAGTACTAAAATAGTGTTGTATGCCAGCTGCTTTATGCTTAGTATGATAAAACTTGGATGGTGAGTACAGTTTTTGCTAGCTAGATTTAGTGAACTGGAATAATTAGCTTGTCACAAGTATTCACAAGCAGTTACACATTTCAAGTTATTGGTTTGTCATCAAATGGTTTTTTTGTTATTTTAACAATTAAATGCCTCCACTGAGCAGAATAAAAACTTTGAAGCTCTCAAATGCTATAGTTTTAAATGCCTACTTTCCCAAAAAGTATTTCAGCTATACATCCCAGTAGCCTGAAACACAGCTTTGAATTCAAGAGGCAAGGGATCTTTTACAATCCAACTACTTAAGAGGAGGGGTTTTGTGTGAACACTTCCAAATCCTTACCTTTCTGTAGACTATCATATTTGGAGAACTCTCCTCTGGATCAGCTGTGTCCACATTACTTGAATCAGTAGGTGCTTGGGCCATGTTTGCCTCTCGTCACTCAGACTGTAAGGAAAGAAGCAAAAGTCAGCATCACTCCAGGCTGTAGAGGAGCATGGTGAGGATGTGTGACTACTACCTCCAAGGCAGACAGACAGGGATGGTACGGAGGGAACTACACTTCAGACTCTACTCAGTGCAAGGTTTGACAACATCACATCAGACAGTTAAAAGCTTTGAACTGATCTGTCTAAAGCACAAAGCTGCAAGAGCCAAGACTACCAAGCTGCATACAACTACAGTTTGGGTCACACCATACACATACAATTCTCCTGCAGTTCTGGTCTTCTAAGCTCCTGTTCAGTGAAAGACCAATTAATACTTCACACATTTCCTTTTCTTGCTGTAAGACACAAATGGCTTGGACTTTTCTAGGCGCTTCTGCAGTACTCTCAAACAAAAATCCAAGGAGGATAAAAAAGATTTTTGTGATAAAGAGTGTGCCCAACCAGAATCTGTGAGTGCAGCAGACTGTCAGGCACTGCCAGTTGTCACCTGCAGACACTTGGAGCCTCATCTGGCTCTCTGCAGCCCCCAGGCAGCAGCCGGGAACCAGGGAGGCATAGCTGCCTGCTCAGAGTAAGCAGCCTAACTCACCGCTTCTCATGGTACTGCTGAGAAGAGGCAGCACAGGACACAGGAAGACAACCATGCATAATTGTCCTTAAGCTGAACTATCTTCT
Source organism: Ramphastos sulfuratus (assembly GCA_013399055.1). Classification (NCBI taxonomy): domain Eukaryota; kingdom Metazoa; phylum Chordata; class Aves; order Piciformes; family Ramphastidae; genus Ramphastos; species Ramphastos sulfuratus. Next base: position 59,736 of record WBNM01014522.1, on the reverse strand, counting down.
AGAAGTACAGAAATGCTGCCTTATCTCCTCCAGGTTATGCCAGCCTTGAGGCAAAAACATTAGTTTAAGAAAAGATTTTATTTTAGAAGTGCAGGGAGGACACTTTAAATTCAAAGTCAAATGCTGTATTTAAATTTTTCTTCCATCAGCACATTTGACAAGTTGCATCTTAAATTAAATGCTTCTGTGGAACCACCACTATGGTGACCTTTCCTAGCCTAAGAGATAGTATTGCCTGTTACAGACATCAAAGCTGTTTGACATGCTCAATTTCCTTAACATTTAAAGTACTGACACCTCCCATCTCAACAGATTATATGAAAAATGAAGACAAAAGAAGTCTAAGAATGTTCACACATGCATTATCTACATGTTCATTCTTCAAAACACAATTCAGTACTAAACTGTCTCCCTTCATTTGAAGATGATACTTTCCTATTCCTTTCCTTACCCACTTTGCACATTCCCCCAGGTGACAAAGTGCCCCAGCAGAAAATATATACATATAGGATATAACTATATGTACAAAAAGGCCCCAAGCCATTCTAGCTGTCAGTTATCAGCTCCCAAGGACAAGCCAAGTGCCACAATCTGGTAACTTCAGACCATATCCCAGCTCTGTCCTGTTCCAACAGTGAAAAGGCTATTGCTGTACCACGGCATCCTCCAGTGGAGCCAGAAGCAGCTGAGACATCCCTTTAAGCAAGAGATAAATAATCAAGGTTAAATAATCTACATCAATCCAGAGTCTTTAATTTCTTTCTTTCATAAAGTATGCGTGCACACAGACTGGTGTGGGCACAAATGCCTTTCTATATGCATACACCAGTTCTGAAAATCAGTAATAGGGTTCTAGATCCAATTAAACAATATATGTATATTACCACCTTTCAGAGACATCTTCAGACCAATTTAGACACCATTTATAGAACATACACTTATTTTAACTTCTGTTAAACACTCATATCTCCTTAGAAGCCCCAAAACTGCAGCATTGTGCCAGATCATCAGCTAAGAAGGAAACGGAACAAGTTATCTAAGCAGAATTGTTAGATGAGAAAGAAATTTGAAAACACGAATGGCAGAGGATAAAACATAGCACTTGGAACGATTTATACTAACATGCACTTTCACAGCACTTCAGTCATGATTTCAAGGCACTGAAGAACTAGGCTCTAGGTATCAACACTCAAATGAACAAAGGAGGAACTAGGCAGAAATTTTATGTAACCTTCTGAAGGCAAATACAAAGCAGAGTTGAAGCATATGCCAAGTCACCCAAGCGTCAGCAGTATATAAAGGCCACATTCACCACTTCCATCATACACGAGATGATACACACATGCTTTAAAAAGAAAGTAGCCACAATTAACTTCCAGTTGAGCAATGATCCTTTAAGAAGAAATCTCCAACCTCTAATAAGGAAGCTCTCTGCAGCATTATTTAGCTGTGCGTCACTCGTTGCATTACTCACTTTGAACGTCCACATTTACAAATTCTGTTGTTCTTGTTACACTGTCAGCTCACTTGATCTTTTCTGATACTTAAGGGTTTTCCCCCATAGCACATCGTGAAGCTTTTTATCTACTCTGGTGGAACAAGACAAAAACATTTTGCATAATGTGCAGTAATGGCTGTCACACTGCTCATGGTGACATTGAGGGAGCCACCAACTGCCTCTGAAGATCTGCAAAATGTAATCAACACAGAGCTGTTGCTGAAAGATAGAAACTTGTGAAAATGCTTCCCATTGGTGCCCAGTATGTCCTGCTGTTTTTTTGTCAGGAGTAGCACAGCTACCTTTACAGGAGTGACAGCAGGACAGATGTCACAGGGGACAAGGCAGGACTGAAACACACCCTGGAGCAGAGGCAAACATGGTCATCTCCTCTATGCAGCCCAGACACTGTTGGTGCTGGGATACACCTTAACAGAGCCTTTGGACCACGGGTCCCCCAGAGTCCTTGAGGAACTGTCAGAGCTCTGATTATCACAAAGTCTCTTCTTTTCTTTCAGATTGACTTTAAAAAAAAAAAAAAAAAAAAAAAAACAACAAAAAAAACCACCACCCAACCCTTCCTAAATGGTATTTTTGTTATAGAGGGGAAAAAAAGCCTACAGAGAAAATAAAACAGCAGCACAATATGGGTGTGTTTTCTTGGCTCTTTAAGGTGAAAGCACAGCAACACTGGGTCCCATGGGGTCCCATTACACTGATGCCATTTAATACATGGGACCTGAGTGGAGCTCAGCAGCCAGCTACGCAGGTCTGCTTCCCTGTGCTACTGACAAGCTAAAGTCTGGTTTCATGACAGTTCACGAACAGGGCATTCTCACCAGCCCGAAGATTGTGGCACTGGCTTAATATCCAATGAACACAAACTGCTGACTACATGGCAGCAACACTTCCAAACCAGAAGCAACATCAGCACAGCCCCAAGGGAGCAGTGCTCATCTCTGAAAGTCACCAGGGAGAAGGGCAGAGTCCAGAGCCTGGGCTCCAGTGATGCAGGCTACTTGCTGCAAACACAGGATGAGATTGCTCACGTTCAAAGTACAGCATTTTTACCCTAACACTACATTAACGTGCTACATTTAGAACCATAGGATATTTTTGGTTGGACCTTTAAGATCACTGAGTCCAACTGTTAACTGAGCAGTACAAAGTCACTGTGAAACCATGACACTAAGCACCACATCTATAAGTCATTTATATACCTCCAGGGATGACGACTCCACCACTTCCTTAAGCAGCCTGTTCTAGGGCTTGACAAACTTTTTTCGGTGAAGAAGTTTTTCCTAATATCCAACCAAATCCTCCCCTGGTATAACTTAAGGCCATCTCCTCTCATGCTATCACTTGTCACCTGGAAAAAAAGAGACCAACACCTACCTTGCTACAGCCTCCTTTCAGGTAGTTGTGGAAAGCTATCAGGTCTCTCCTCAGCCTCCTTTTCTCAAGGCTAAACAACCACAGCTCCCTCATCAGCTCTTCATAAGACTCACGCTCTAGACACTTCACCAGCCCAGGAGGGTCCTTTGGGCACACTCCAGCAACTCTTTTATTAACAACAGGTGAAAGTCTGCATCTGACTTGCCTAGTTCTCTCAAAAAAAAAAAAAAACAAACAAAAAAACCCCCAAAAAAACCCACCAAACTAAACAAAAAATCCCAACTACCACACACAAACCAACCAACCTACCCAAATCAATCCTTACCACAGCCTGGCATGAAAGAATTACAGGATTACTTTGTCAAGGGATTCTATTGAAATACATGTTTCCTACACCATTTTTTCCTCACTGCCAGCTCAGTCTACTCAAGATGCAAGCAAAAAGTCAACCCTACGTCACTACACCAGTTAAAAAGAGAGTCTGCCCACTGAACCTTTCTCTTAGCATATGTTTGCAATGCATCAACCAGAAGGGAATGCAGCTTAATCTTACACAGACTTTTCAGCTACATGGGACTGAGAAGGATGAAAACAAACATTTTATTCAGGTTTCACAAAAGATTTGAAAGCAATCATGCACAGCCTCCAGTTAAGAACCCCACCAATTACTAACTGAAGAGTACTGTCAGCTCCTTACTTCTACAGGCAGTTTACTACATAACCAGTGGCTAACTCATACCAGCCTGCATCCACATGCCAGTTATCTAAATCCAAATGCATACATTAAAAATAAATGGTCCTTAATTCTCACTTCAAGGCTCAAAAGCTGCTGTTTTCTGCCAACTGTTTTTCTGACAATAGCCACACTTGCAGTAATCCAGCAGCAACAGTGATAAAAATTGAAATACATTAGCTGCTCTCTCACTCAGCCATAAGGAGCAAATTATCAGTCTTCAGCAACATCTTCATGGATAAGTTGGCCTGTTAAGCCTTTAAAAAATACTCCCCAAAATATGCTAAAAAGAGTGGGGTACATTTACCTCTCACTGGATTTTTCCTTCTTATGTTTTACAGAACAGCTCTGCTTTTTTCCTGAGAAACCTAAGCACACAGGACTAGATAGGCAGCCCCTGACAAAATGCACTAAATCACCCTAAGAGATCTCTCTTATCTGATCAGGCTTCTGAAACTCTTCCAAAAAACAGAAGCTGCAGAGAGATATGAAGGGATCAATGAACTCCTTTAAACTGCAGTAACCAATTAAAAAAATGCTCTGAAAAACAAGGAAACCATGTTTTTCTCACAACTCACCTGTTTAGAGTTTCTGATACAGAAGATTACTAATAAAATTTCAAAGACAACCACTTTTATATTTTTGTCCATAGCGATAATATTTTTATCTCTGTGTATATGTAAATTAAATCAAAATAGCTAAGCCTTAAATTAAGAGAATGCCATTAGTGTTCTCAAATACCTTGGTTACTGTAAGAAACAACTACTGTAAACAAGGCTGCTGTAAGGATATTCAAAAGTATAAAACCCCATGTGCTTCATAGAAATGAAGGACTCCATACAGGAATCTGTATAGACTCTGGGTTTTATAGATAACAGATTAAAAAAAAAAAAAAGTACAAAGTTAGAAAAAAAAAAATCAGCATTCTTGAAAATACCACCTGGATTTAACAACCCAAGCCAAGGTCACATTCAAACTCTCATCCTGCACATTAATAAGTAAGTTGTCAACTTAAGCCAAATTCGCAGCGCAAAACATTTCTAGCACATCTGAGATACAAGGCAGTAGTTTGTGACATGTGAAAATTTAATCCCAGAAAACAGAATATATTACATTACTTCCTATGTGGATATCTACCGGCAGCGCTCGGCTGAAACTCTCTTTTGGATGACAGCAAGTGGAAATTACCTTTATGCTATGTAATTAATATATTTCTAAGGCAGTTTATAATTGACATGTAGTGCTAATGTTAAATCATGAGAGATTTAGAGCTTCAGCACACAATCGGATAATAGAATATAATTTTAAGTCATTAATACCTAGGGTTGGTTTTTTTTTTTTCTAATTAGTGAAATACATCTAGACTACATGACATTTCACATGCCTGAGAAATCATACAATCATGTGCCTTCCCAAAAATCCCTACCTGGTCTGCTACAACATTTAAATCAAATAGCTCATGCTATTAAGTTGACAGAAGGGAAGAGACAAAGGGGGACAAAATTAAATTAGTCCCCATTAATATTTATCTGATATTTCATATCCATTACAAAAGTCTCTTTAGAATTTCACTGGGAAAAAAAAGAAAGTTATCTTCATGTTCCTCTTCTGGTTCGCTATTACTTCATTAAACTAGGACTTGGGCTTGCCAAGGAAGGTGTGTATACTAGAGGACAACAAAGAAGTCATCCTGTTTACCAAGGTAAACACATTGTGCTGGTTTGAGGCTAACTGGAATATTTTAATAGAGAAAATTATAGGCTGAGAAAAGGAAAATAATGGTGATGTCTACTTCACTCATAGGCTTGCTGAGATGTTTAAGAATAAGTACTCAAAACATAGATAAGTCAGTGTCCAGGGCACAGCGTCTCAGGCAGCCTAGTTTCCAGGCTTCTCCTCTCTGCAGAGTAACCTCACTAACCACTTTTCTTCTAACCCCCCTGGCTGATCCTCCAAACTCACCTTGCACGTAAGGCAAACCTTGGGGTAAGGTATAAGGGTGGGGAGAAGGTGGAAGGGTGGTTGGGAGCCCCTCCTGGGGACTCAGATTTCTGGGAGGGGAGTTGTGTTTCTGTATTCCCTTTAACTTGTATATTTCTGTAAATATTCCTGTCTATAGTGTATATCTCTGCTTGTACATTGTGCTGAGCTGTAAATAGAGCTTCAGTCCTTAACTTCCATCTGGCTGAGTTCTATTCTGGGTCATTTTACAAAGCAGGGCGGGGGGGCAGGTAACTTTCAAACCATTACACACATCAACTAGAGAATCACCAGGTCCAATGGACTGTAACTCTGCTTTTAACTGGTGTAGCTCTGTCAGAGCACTGCACAAGTCACCACTACTCTTTCAGGAGTAAACCTGTATGACTACTGAAAAACTTCACAAGAAGTGATACAGCATTCATCTGAATCAGGCAAAAGCCAGGAAGAGTGGAGCTGAGATCAAAACTCCACTATCTCCTCCAGTATTCATACTGGTAAGGAAGACAAAGTGCTAATTATTACACACTACGCTGCTGACCACCATGCTCAACCCTTTCCTGAACCAGGGTTTGGGAAAGAGGGACTGGGCATGTGCACAAAAGGAGCCACACCACTGACAGCAGTGACAGGTTGAAGGATCTTGTGCCACTTGATACCATGATGCTGCTCCCTGTATATGGAAGGACAGCAAATAGAGTTTGTTTTCCACTGGTTAAGTATAGCTCCCAGAGTATCTAAAAACCCTTCAAATGACTGTTTCAGATGTAAAATTGTAACTGAAGTTACTCCGAAAATACTTTCCCAGTGGGACCCTCTGCCCCTCCTTGCAAGTACTGAGAACTACAGTACTATCAACAATACTTAGTTTGTTGCCTCTTTTAAGGAACAAAATATAAACACTTCCAGCAACTGCACTTAATGATCAAATTTTTGCCAAATGAATTCCTCTTTGTTTGTGAGAAAGCAGCTTTGTTTATACTGGGAGAATGAATGGATTCTAAAGGACCCCCTTCCTCCTTTGTCTGAGGTACCAGCTCTCAGGGAACCCCATACTAAAACACCAGAGCTCAACACTTCATCGCTCTTTAACCAGCAGAATGACAGGCACAGATCTAGGCAGGGAAACATCAGAGACTCACTCTGCCAGAGAAAGGACCCAATGCTGATATTGTCTTTTTCTTCTATTTAGGGAAACTAAGATCATGATGAAGACTGGGATTTCCAATTTTTACTGTTCTTACAGACATTTCCTAATGATGCAGTCCACTTCCACACATACGACTAACTGCTTCCTGGGAAAAATTTGCCTGAAAACGTCCTACAGGAATATCTGCATTTCCACACAGTACTAAGGCTGGGAGTGGCTCTAGGTTTCTGATTAGCCACATTGCTTAATTGCTAGTTTGCTCTCAGGCAAACTGTGGTTTGCTGTGGGTCTGGGAACACAGTTCTCCTCCCATCACTGCTTGCTCACAAGAGTTAGTATGGGTGGCCTTGCACAGGGCTTGGCTTCCTACTTCTTGCCCATTCCTCCATCAGTCTCCCAGTAGTTACTGTGACCCAAACAGCCTCCCAATATGTCACACATCATGCAAGGCATAACCTCATCCATTTGGTGGGATGAAGGACAATCCCACATTTTTTAAACACTGTACTTGAAAAAAAAAAAAAAACCCCACACCCATAATAGTCATTGTATCTCCAAGCCACAGTGATACCATTTGGTGGCCAGAGGCGACTGCTTTGGCCAAGGATATGCACTATTGACAGAGCCATCCTTCAGACAAAACTAGTTCTCAGACACAGAGCAATTCAAGCCACTTGGCTCCCTGCAGATAGATACAGTCTGCAAGTACAAACTCAGCCCCTCTAAGCAGCTGGTTTCTGTGGGCATTTCTCTAATTGCTTGCTGTTCCCAATTACAGATGTCCTTTAATAAATTCAATGTGTGGTCTAAGCAGAACACTGCTAACCAGGAATCACCAAGGCCTTGCACTATCTCCAAAGATGTGCACTCTCTGCAGCCTTGAGCAATTTTGTCTCCATCTGTGACAACTGCTGTAGTGCTCACCCTGCCACGTAACTGTACGACAAGTAACACTAAGGATGGATGGTTCCAGTTGTTACAGTTGTGGTAGCCACAGGTGGCCTGTCTCAGTCACCTGGCAGATGGTCAGACTACTTCTTAATAAAGTAACTTTCTTGGCATCTGACACTGAGTAGGTCCTGAGTTTCCTGATGCCTAATTAGAGGCTTTTTTTGGGTTTTTTTTTTTTTTGTTAAGTAGGAAATAGACACTAGTGTTTTCTGGTCTGTCCACGCAGCATGTGTTGGAAGTCTTGCTGACTTGAAAAGAAGTTCTTTCACACTTTCAGCATTTTCAATTTATTATTTGACAAGCAGGTAAACAAAGAGAGCAAGGTAACCAAAAGGAAAAATGGAATAGGGATGAGTGGTGGTGAATATTCACAAGTGAACTGCCTATTAACAAGGCAAATGTTTTCCTTTACAAAATCAACTGTTAAAATGGGCACTTGCATACCAAATCTATTGTTAATAGACCAAAATTACGTTAGACTCTGGAAGAAGCTGCCTCCACTGCATCCATCCTTCTTCCAAAGAATTCAGAGCATAATGCATTATCTGCTGTAATCAACCCACCTTCCAATAAAATAATACAAAAAGCAAAAAGACTGGGAAAGGCTCTGAGCCAAGAGGCTGTTACCAAGGATAGCTACAGAGAATGGAACAGCAGATCTATGCTGAACATTTAACTGAAACAAGTGGCAGCACTATACGAATTTAGAAATGCAAAGAGACAGATATAGCCCAACTTTGACCCTCATCTGAATGGGTGATCCCAAACTACTGCAGTATCTATGGAGTGCTATCATTGGTCTGCAAGGAGCAGTCACAAAGGAGAGATTTGAAGCTGTATTCTGTTGTTTTGCAACAATGCCAACTTACTGGGCAGAATCATTCCCTGTGGAAAATGAGGACTGTATTCGTTAATACGGAGCTTGACGGCAGACTTCTAATCCTTTCTTCTAATACAAATCCTTCTCTGAAAAAACATATTCCTTGGCTCAGTTCAGGTGTGCTAAGCGCATCCTGTCTACAAAGGTGGTCCATTAACTACACCAGCTCTGAAAGCGCTCTTTTGCGCCACAAACTTCATACATCATAGAAAATACTAACTGCAACTACAATAAGCTACTTCTGGGGGTGGATTGCATTTTCTGGATTACACTGTATCCAGTAAGGTAAAAACAAATGAAGAAAGTTGATTCAAAGAAAAAACAGAATGAGAAGAAGCACAAACTAATGGATGTTCTAATACAAGCTGACAAGAAAATCAAAATAATATATTTTTAAAAAACACAGGCCCAAGTTCTAGTTAGACTCAGAATTACTTCACCTACACTCCCTGTTCCAAACAGAGCTTGCTAAAATAAATCTTCCCTCCAAGTAGTCTAATGCAAACTGATGTAGCAACCAATCCACCCCTGCATTGATCTGTGACTACACAGTCTCATTTAAAACACCCCGAAGTGCTGAGAGTCCTTGCTGGTTGCTCATCCTCAAGAGGATGGAAAATTGCAATCAGATAAACCAGGAAATCTGCTACCCAAAAGTACAGGTGCTTTTGAAGATTGAGGCACCGTGCAGCAGCCCTGGTGCAAAGGAACACAACTGGCTGCATCTCATGTAATTCAAGGGCATGAAGCAATATACTCCAATTCCACTGCCCTGCTGATTATTACAACACACAGCTTTTTCAGATGCAAATTACTTCCAAATCACTTCAGCCATTACAAAGTAAAAAACATCTCAGCCACTCCTCAATTAGCCTGCATGAGTTCATACAGTCACAAAATCTAGAAATCTCCAAATCCCACTGCAGTGGTTCATCTGCCCTAAACTCCACAATGCCATAACTGGACTACTATAAATACCGATTTATGGTATGTACATTATAACTACTAATATGCTTTACTAATACTGCTGTTACACTATAATACTCCTTCAAGGACAGGCTTTTTTAACTGAGCTAATATAAATCTATTCCAGGCTGATGTTAAACTAGTGAAGGTGTAATCTAAGATCAGTTGCTCAACTGACTTTTACAAAATGATGAACTAAAACACAGTGAAATTAAGTGACTCCCCACACTCACATAACAGAGAAGTAAGCAATAAATTGAACATATAACCCCTGACTTAGAAACCATTAGTTATTTCCTCAACACATCTCACAGCATAGTGGATCTGTAGTAATTAATCAATCGGAAGACTTTTCAACTACCCTGTGAACCTTTCACCACTGATGCCAGCTTCTATAAGCACAGTGAAAATGGTGAAATATTGTACTTTTCCACTGAGGTGATATTTGTAGCATATAATTGAAACCTTCTGGAGAAAATACAGCATTTATTCCTCCTCTTCACAGCCTTATGATCCCCACAATATCCATGTAGGTGAAGAGTAGTACCTGCACCTTACCCTGCTGCTGCTGAGTTTAGGACAAGAGAGCTGTTTCCAGCATGACAATATCAGAGCTCCTGGGACATCAAAATGTCAGAACCTTATTGCTCACTGATATTTTAATCTACTTTTCTCTCTCCACACATTCCTTTCCACCAGCTACAGAGATGTTAAAAAATAGTATGAGATCTGATGCAACACAAGTGGGTAGCAGCAGTTTCTCTTGACTCCACTATCTTTCTAGAGCTTGACAACCAATGAGGAAAATACAAATTAGCTCCTCTTTCTCTCTCCTTTTCACAGATAGAGCACAACAGCTCATTCCCCAGTCACCATGATATGCAACCGCAATCACAGAAAAGTCTTTTCATGGTAAAATTCACATAGGCTAAGAAAACACTGTGAATTCAACAAAGTTAACATCAGCCTTTAAAAACTTCAAAAGTCACTGTATCGCCAGAGGAAAATTGTAATCAAACACAATTTAGAACTCTCCATGACATACTGTCTTTTCAAGGACAAATCTTTCAGAGTACTTCAGAGCACATGTACTCCAGCCACCTCTGAACCTCATTAAACGCACCACCATAATGCAAGCAGTGCTGTCATTTGCCTCATAGAAACTTAAGAGATGAACATGGAAGGCAGAAATTTGAGAAAAGCCCAAACAACTAAACAAATAAAAAAATAAAAACACTACACCAACCAAGAGCTAGATATACAGCAACACAATAATTTAGGTTAGAATATGAAGGTAGATATTCACACATACATAACTGCTCAAAGATGCAAAGAGGAGATTTTTCAGCCTGAAGTCAGATGCACAACTCCACAGGAACCAAGTGACTGATTCCTCCAGATGCTTCTGAAAACCCAAGGTGGTGTCCATCACCACCTACAGGCACCTAAACGTTTCTGAAACATGTCTGGCCAGCACAGTGCTGGTCATCTTTTCTCTCAAATGCAAACAGAGCGGCACATGTTCAGGGTTACAAGTACTACCATACCTTCAGAACAACATAGAGCCATGACATCTCACACCTTGTTTGATACTTCGGATGTTAGAATGCTGTCTTATGACACATTGAAGACAACAGTTCAAAGACTGACATGAAGAAACATCTTTCCAAATCATGAACGTAATATTCTTAGTGCACCTGGATTTACTTTGTAACGCTACATAGGTAATAATGCAATTGTGAAGGAGCTGAGAAATGTCCCATGAAGGACCAGAAGTATTTCAATTCTGACAACTAGATGTAATATTTGTACCCTGAAACAGTCCAGAATTGCTTGGTGAAATGGACCTGTTAATTCATACAGTCTCCCCTCCAGAGCCACCTAAGTGTGCTTGTGGAAATGCAACTGAAGCTGCAAGTGATGAGCACACATAACACAATAATAAATCATATGGGCAAAACTGTACTCTTGTAACACTGGGCACGGCAAGTGCAGCTCATGTCTCTTCCACTGACACTTTACAACTGCAGGGCTGTATTTAGATATCAAAAGTATCTCTGTCCAGAGCCGCTGGGTTACCTATCCCTCACTCATATTGTTATGATCAGCAAAGTAGTAATTGCCCCACAAACCCCTTGTGTTTCCATTAAGAAGCCTAAGCCACAGCACTGCAAGATGCAGAAGTTTTACCACAGCCCAACATAGCACCCTAACATACCATGTTAGGATGACACACTGCAGCTGTTTTGTCTTCCTGCTACTCCACACAGAACAGCTTCTTTTCTTTTCCTGCCATCTGCTATTTTGCTGCAATCTGCTGGGACAGGACTGTCGTCTCCCTTTCTCCCCTTCTTGGCTGCTCAAAGGGACAATGACAGATCCTAGCATTTCCAGTCCCTGTGCTCAGCTTTCCTCCAGCCGTCTTGAAAGCATTAACCAACGCAGAACTACTCCTGTGAATGAACGGTGCTCTGCTCAGCTCTGCTGTACCTGTAGTGCTCCAAAGGCATTACATGCTAGACACTGAAACATCTTGTAAGCGATTAGCAAGGAGGTAAATGCTGCTTCAAGAGGACACACCTTTTCCTCTTATCCACAGGTGCTGTCAATTAAAACAGGAATCTGAGCCCCTGCATCACAAACCTCAGGCAAGCAGTATCAACAATGACTATGTGCAGCTTTTTATTATGCCTCTTCCTAGAAGAAAAGGTCAGTAAGAAAAAATCTAAAAAAACACTCACATAAGTGAACAGCAACCTTCAAACATCTATTACTATAAACCTCTGTATGAGATGTGTAACAAATAACTGTTTCTCCTTCTGATGACTACTAGAGCCTAAAATGTAAAAGATAAGGGCTAAACTCCACCACACTTGTAGCCAGTTAAAGAAATTGGAATGCTTGCCATCAATTATTCTATTAGGTCGTTTCAAAGAGGAACAGCTCATCTAAAAATAAAGTCGATATTGGCTGAGTCTAAACAGTCTCTTCAGCATTTAACACACATTCAAGCAATGAAGAGTACTATTCCGTGCTTGTAACCATATGCCCCCAAGTCAGTAACTGCTCTTCAAGAGCTAACCTCTTTTTAAAGCAGATTTACAAGTAAGTATAGCTAAAGTGTTCCAGTCAGCTCATGAAAAAGTATTACAGATCACAACCACAGAGCAAACAATTGCTAGTTCTTTCCATTTGCAAGATTAGGATAAGAAACGGATGACAGCAAAACACGCAACCTCTCGTTTCAAAATAAACCCAAATCGACCTCGGAGAATATTTGTAATGTTATCAAATACCTTAAATCCCCAAAAGCTTTGAACTATTTCCATTATGTTCTTTGGTGATCAATTACAAATAACACCATACCTTTACAAAGCACTTCCCACAGAAGCACATAAACACAGATGAAACATAGCTTTCTTTGGGGTGGAAAGTCACCAATATAGAGCATAACATAATGGTGAGTTTTACAGCATGGCTTTGTTTACCAAAAACACATTTTCTTGCTTTCTGCTCCCTGCATTCTGGTAGCCAGCAAACAAAAATACAATCAAGAGCAGCCGTGCATATCCATAACCCTTAATTTCAAGGAAACGTTGGAAGGTGTCATGCTGCTCGGTAGCACACAGGCTGCAATGGGGATGCCGTTCTGTCATCAGCTGAAGCAAGCTCCGACTTACCCAGCCTGTCCCAGCGAGAGACGCCGGAGCAGACGGGACGACAAGCCCAGAGCCACGAATGCAGTCAAAGCCCCTCGGAGCAGCAGCACTGACTGCTGCGATGTCTGCACCGTGCAAGCGGCAGCATGCCGCTGTCTATGCAAAAAGCTGCATCTCCTTCAGAAAAAAATACTTAAAGCTCCTTGCCGGCCCCGCAACCTATTCATCTACTGACGCCGCTGCAGCGAGTGATTGAGAAGATGCTTTTAGTGTCACAGGAGATTAAGGCTTTAGGAAGAGAGTGCCTGGCAGCTCTACTCTCGCGCACCGACCTGTGCCCATTCAAACGCGCTTCGTCGGCGGAGGAAAGTGTGTTATTGCCCTGCGCTACCGAAGCGAACAGTTTCCAGGCTTTCCCACGGGGCATCCGCTCCCCCTTCAAGACGTACCCTAGCGCCTGTTCCCCCTTGTCCTTCTCCCAGACCTTCCCCGCGAAAAGCTCTACGCTTTCAGGGCACCACAACTTTCCCTGTGTCCACACCTAGCCCCGGGTGCCCGAACACAGCCCTTGTACCTGTTGGGACACTGCGTCCCCTTAGTCCCGGCCAAGCCCCGAGGCCGGTCCTCCTTCGCCGGGGCCTCGTGGGAGGGCTCACCGCAGGCGCGGTGGACCCGGGAAGGACCCGTGCGGCACGAGAAGGGCAGCAGCCGCCCCCCGGCTGCCCAGCGGCGGGGGCCAGTGTACACATAGATAAACATACGTGACACAGGCACGGCCGTGAACCTGCCCGCCGCTACCAACTCGGAGAGAACTCCCGTCTCTGGGCTAACCGGGCAGCCCCCTCCCGCCGGACCGGGGCTCAGAGCTCCGCTCTCCGCGGCAGGACCGGGACGGGGACCCCGCTGTGGGGGTAGCAACCGCTCTGCTAAAGAAATTCGGCCAAAGAGGAAAATCACGGCGACAAGAGAGCCCCTGCCCCAACCCTGCGTGCAGCCCACTCCCATTACCTTAGCAACCGCGCCGCCGCCGTCCCCTGCCGCCCCCCACCTCGCCTCTCCTCTCCTCAGGGACAAGGGGGGACCCGCACCATGGCGTAAGCCTGCGGGCGGAGCCGGCGTTTCCCTGGGGCTCTTCTCTGCTCCTCTTCCCCAAAGCTCTCGCACTCCTCAGCGCACCCTCAGGCAGCGGCGGGGACGGCGGTTCAAGCAACGCTGCGGCCGGAGCGTGGCGGACGCACCGCACCCCTTCGCTGCAGCCGCCCGACTCTCCGCCGAGCCCGCACCGGGCGGGCAGGGGCGGTGGCCCGGGCGGGGCGGCGGGGGCGGTGACGGCCACGGCCCCGCCGCAGCAGCGCCCGCTGCGGGCAGTCCGGGCACGCCTCTCCCACCCAGCAGCGACGCGGAGGATAGCAGCTTTCCCCCCAGTTTTGAGTGTAACGATTCGGGGAAACTTCATCTCCCGCCATCCCACCACCTCGGCTGCCTGTGGGCGGCTTGGTGCGGCTTTGAAGGAAGGCCCAGAGCCGAAGAGAGGCCTCACATCTATCTGTACGCATACTGATCAATCACGTGATTGAAATCTTGGGCAAAACTCTCCCATCTCTAACCATCAAAGGCTCATCTCTGGGGCATGCATCTCCAACTCCCAGGATTTCCCAGCTAAAGACTAAGGGTCACAAGGAGCCCAGGACATGGCACACCGTTACTGATCATAGCAGGCACCACAGCTTCAACTGCCTTTTTTAAGAGACCCATCTTTTAAGCAGAGCTGCCATATAGGCAAAACCCACAGCTGTTGGCTATGATGAGCTCAGAATGGTTTGGGTCAGAAAAGATCTTTAAAGGTCATCTAGTCCGACTCCCTGGAAAGGGGCATGGACACCATAATTCAGATCGGCTTGCTCAGAGTCCTGTTCAGCCTGGTCTTGCATGTTTCTAGAGACAAGAAACATGCGAGAACTTCTCTGAGCAACCTGTGCCAGTGTTTCACCACCCTCACTGTAAAGAATTTCTTTATCTAGTCTAAATCGCTTTTACTTTAAAACTGTCACCCTGTCTTCTTGTAACAGGTCCTGTTGAAATGATTGCCCCCATCTTTCTTGAAGGCCCCCTTCGAGTGGTTGGAAAGCTGCCATAAGGTCTCCCCACAGCCTTCTCTCATCCAGGCCAAACAATCCCAACTCTCAGCCTTTCTTCATAGCAGAGGTGTTCCACCCTTGTGATCATTTCTGTGGCCTCCTCTGGACCTGTTCCAACACATCTTAGAAACGTATGCTGGAAAGGACCAGGCCAGACCCTTGACAGCAGGCACCTGTGCCTGTCTCTGTGCTGGTATTTTCTGCATTTCCAAGGTTTCTTTTCCATATATTGGACTTATTATTGTAGTTGAAACTCCTCACAGTAAGGCTGACAGCTCCACAGCAGAAAGGGTATTTACCAACCTATACACTGTGTCTTCTAAATGGGGTGCCCTTGAGTGGTGTCCCTGTTCCTCTCTTTCCCAACATTTTGGAGGTTACCAAAGCCAGGCTTACATGTGATAACTCTGCTGATTAACTCCAAAAGCTATCTCGTGCAGGGATGCCCTGTTACAGAGTGCCTAGGATGCTGTCTTTCTGGACGCTGTCTGGTACACAAAATTACTGCAATAATTTGAATTACAAATTCTGAAGAAAATTCATCTTCACAGACTGTACATTTATTTACTCGTCACAGTCAAAACTTCATCCTCGTGGCAAAATTCTGCAATTTTGCCTCACATTAGATCCTTGACTCTTGCTGGACTTTATGATTCAATTGATCAGCTTCAAATTTCAGCTGTAGGCATTTAAAAACTTGTGCAGCAGGTTAAAACATTCTGATCTGGGTGGACCTTCCCCCATTTTTTGTTTGTTTTGTTTTGTTTTTGTTTGTTGTTCTTTTGTTGTTGTTGTTGTTGTTGTTCAAAAGGAGAACACTTTTGAACATCAGAGGATGTTATGGGAGTACTTTTTTGAAATAAACTGAATCTGGAAATATTTCCATTTATATAATTTGAATTTAAACTACTCATCACTCCCTTCAGACAAATCTAAGCCCATTATACATTATTTGCTGCACAGCATTTTCTGGCAGAGGGAGTGGCTACTTAGGAAACACAGACTTATCATTCCTCTTTTTCATAGACTTTTTTTCCTGTTACAGAATCACAGAACAGTAGAGATTGGAAGGGTCCTCTAAGGGATCATCTGGTCCAACCCCTAGACCAAATCACATCCAGGTGGGTTTTGAGTATTGCCAAAGAAGGAGGCATCACAACCTCTCTGGGCAGCCTGTTCCAGTACAGAAGTTTTCCTTTACGTTTAGATGGAACTTCCTGTGTTCCACTTTGTGCCCATTGCCCTTTGTCCTGTCACTGGGCACTACTGAAAAGAGACTGACCCCATCCTCTCGACATTCACCATTGATGTATTTATAAGCATTGATAAGATCCCCTCCCAGTCTTCTCCAGGCTAAAGAGCTTCAGGTCTGTCCTAGTTTCAAACCACAAGCTGCCCAGGGCAAAAGGACAGAAAGATATTTTACCCCAAAGGAGTAAAGTCAAAACACTCACACAGAATTGGAAATTAAACAGAAAATACTATTTTACAAAAGTAACCAAAAGCACAAGAGATATAAAAGCGTGAAGTATATACATAAATCAATCTGCCTCGGCCCAGCTCTCCACCTGGGCCTACTAGACCAAAACCTTCCAGAGCCTTCCAAAACCTTCTCCCCACTCAGCCCTGTCTGCGCCAAACTCTCCCTTCCCACAAGGCACAGGCGTAGCACAATTTACCCTGCCTGGCAAGGCCACCCTCTCCCGCAAACCAGGAGACAACAGTGCCCACGTGCTCAGAGAAAAGAGGAGGGAGGGAGAGAGAGAGTTGGCTGTGAACTCCCCCATACAGGGAGGTACAGGAAAATAGAATAGAATCAACAATTATGATGTCCTGTGGACTCTCCCAAGACTTTCTAGTCCCCGGAGGACTTTCTTTATGGTTATACCAATTAACTTCTAATTTCTCTTAACCTACAACGAGGTCTCTCAGCCTTTCTCTGTAACAGAGTCCCCTAATCATCTTTGTAGCCCTAGTAGTAGCTATATGACATTGTGCTGGGGTGTGACAACATGTAACATCAAGGATTAAATATTTCACCTTCTTCTGTCAGGTTTCTTCAGAAAAACCCATTTCCCCTCTATTCTTCAGGGTCTTTATTCTCCCAGCTCCCTGAAACGAGTGTACACACAGTAGCTGACAGGTCTAAGTGCTTACATTTATCAGGTTAACCCAATTCTGTAGAAATGCCATTTTCAAAGTCCAGAATTAAAACTATTTTACTATGTAGATTAACACTGCGCTTCAAAGATACTATGAACGAGTTTCCTGGCAGCACACAATGCTGAGAAAGGTTGCTGGCTAGAAACATTAAAGCAAAAGTGACCACTATGCTTTTTTTGCTTTTTTTTTTTTTTTTTAAATTGTGCTCAACAGAATAAATTGTAACCAAAAAGTACAAATTAAAAAGAAATGCAAATTATACATAAAAATAGTTTAAATATTATTTCAGTTTGGGAAAATATTTTATATCTTAGTTCCACATTTTATACTATAATTAAATACAACTTTGTCTGGTGGGTTCTTTCTGGTAACAAATGTTCTTTGGTCCTTTGAAACAAGAAGTGCTGTAAGGAGAAATGGCACAGCAACATTTTTTTAATTTTGTGCATTAACTACTGAAACAAATGACACATAATTCAATCCAGAAGAAACTAAGATAGGGTTGTGTCTGCATTGATCCATATGCTGAAAGCAGTGCAGTAGGATGTGGCTCATCACAGAGATGATTTCTCAGTTTAACCTTTTTCCCAACAGGAGAGTCAGGGACATTTTGAACCAATGTGGAACTGTGCACATACAAAAATGTTTATAGAAAAAGACATTCCATCTGAAATGTTTTGTTATGCTCACTAAGTACTGAGGAAGAATGTACAGCAAGGGGCTGCTGTGCATTCTTCCAGCCTAGAGGACAGTGTTTTGTTGGCCTCTGTCCTCTGCACTTTATCATAACGCCAGAAGAGACCACTATGGTCCACACTAGGTATAGAACATCACCTATCAGTGATGATACATCATTAAAACCAAAAGAAGTCAAGCTAGGTATTTTCACTACATTATACTGAACATATTTGGTCGGCTTTATTATACAAACTGATTGCAATGACCAAAACACAACTTTTACAAAGTTATCCTATATTTTACTGAAGACTGAAGCAGTAGAAAGCTACTACCACACACCTAGCAATCCTCTCCTAAAGGTACTCTTATTGCTGTAAAGTGCTCGTTTTATCAGCTTTGAAAAGTACAGCTTACAACCACTGCACAGAGCGGCTGTGACATTAGTTACACATGCTCACAGGGCCCGTGCTAACTCTTACTCACAGCTCAACAGTGGGAGTCTCCAGGGTATTTCAAGAGCTTTCTCACATGGTGAAGAGAGTCACAGCACAGCATGTTCCCCTGTGATTGTCTGAAAAAAAGGAGGAGTAGTTGTGGCTAAGTTTTTGCCAGTAGCATCCTCCTCTCCTGGTGCTTGAAGGAAACTCTGAAAAGCAGAAACCAGCATGACTGCCGTGGTTGTGGTGCTCTGAAGTGGATCCAGTGCATTCCTTTCAGTCTGTAAAAGAACAGTGTTGTTGATTTGATGAATGAGTGTTACCTCATAGTACTTACTTCATAAATATTCAATAGTTGTTAATTACAAGAAAAAATGGAGCTGCTGGCTCAGGGGTGGGTGCTGAGCCATCACTACACCCGTGCTTTTTCCCGTGAAGGAAGTAAAGCAGATAGTGTCTCTCTGGCTGAGTGCATGAAAAAAGCAAAGGGATTTTCAGAGTTGTTCAAGGTAGGCTCTACTTTTTATAAAATGTTTAATTTAACAGTGACCTAGTTTTACAACAGCTTTCAGTGTCTTGGCTTTTCTTATCTCCTGTGTCTTAGCCTACATCATTAGAACAACAGAGAGACAGGCTTTACAGACTTTGCTAAAGCAAGCTAAGTAAGACTATAGCTGGTGGATTAATTCTACTTGTTTTGTTTTAAGCATTTAAGCAGTCATTACAGCACAGTTTCTTTGTAGGCTTTTATTTTTTTTTTTTTTTTTTTTTTTAGTCAGCTCAAAGCCCTTTGCTTATTTCATGGTACAAAGGCTGTAGCAGCAGTCTGGAGTTCCTCAGCCCTTTTACAGAAGGATCCTTTCTTTTGTAAACATTCAATTAACTCTGTAGCATCAGTGGTGAGATTGACTGGCAAATTTGGAGGTTTATAAGCAGAACAGATTCATGCTAGCATTCAGTGGAAGCAAGTTGTGGAGTGCTGTTAATTTTGCTTACTCCACCTACCAGAAGGAAGAAGTTATTCTGCATCTCATCATTGCAACCATAACTATTGGTCAAGTGCTATTTTCTGTCTTTTTCTGGGCACTACATACAGTACCCTCAGCTACTCTTTTATGCCACCCCTTTGTGATTTCTAGCTTCTCTTATGCAAATATACTTTAAAAAATTCCTAACACTCTGTTGTATGTGTGCTGTGTTCCATATGGGCTCATTGGAAAGAGGGAGCAATTAGAAAAACTTGTTAATTTCAGCCATGCAGCCCCAACACACTAAGTCTGCACCAAGATGGCTCTTCCTTCCACCTCCACCTCAAAGACTCTCAGAAAATTTTGCCATTGAGAATCAAATATCCTATGCTGAATCCTTCTGCATCCACTTCCATGGAGGGAAAGCCAGCACAGGAGATGCTGCCACATCTGCCAGGTTTATACGTAAGTGTGAGTTCTTTCCCTGCACTGAGAATGCTCCCATGGGGATCACAGCCCACAGGAGATTTCCACTGATCCACATTAAAGTGTTTTGCAAAAACTGAACGTGTCAACCTGAAGAATGCAGGTAACACATACTGCCAGTTTCTGAGCCCTGAGTTAAACAGCATGAAGGCAAATGTATGTTTCTACATCTGTGAGACCATGCAAGCTGAAAGAACAGAGATCACTTGATAGGAATGATTCAGAGCCAGTGTGCACTGGCCTCACTGAGATTCACTGAATTTCTCCCTTTGTGGAAAGTGATTTCATTCCTTGCAGACATGAAATTTGTGTCAGCTCTAATGCTTCTTAAATTTCACATGACTTCTGACAAACTTCTCAGTGACTTGTTGCCATCAGGAAGAAAATCTAAACATAGTGATGAATTTGAAGCATGACAAACTTGTGCCTTGAATCTAGGAATATAAGAAAACCAGAAGTACTGAGAATATTTTTTTAATATATAAATCTTAAAATATCACAACAGCTTTAGTAGCAGTCCCTCTGTTCAATTTTATCAATAAAGAACACTGTGGGAGAGTGAAATTCAGAGTCTTTGCAAGTACACCTGGAACAGTCCTGAAGACTTCACTTGCTGGGAACATTAAACAGAGGTATGTGTAAGAAGCTTTGCCTTGTGTTTTCTTACTTGGAGTCCCAAAATGGACCAACAGCAATAGAACTAATCAGAAGGGGAAAAAATTCATTTCCTCAATATTCTGCTTTTTGCTCAGAGGCATCTTTTTCTGTCCTGCTTTGGAAATCTCACATCTGAACAAACGAGACCACTGATTTGAGGCTGAATGAGGATATTAGCACAGTCTCATTCTTTCTTGTGCTGAAGGCAGGCCTTCAGAGGGGATTTTAGGTTTTTCTGTAACAGCTAGGAATCTGCTAAAATCTCTTCACCACTTCTCCCAGTTCACATGGAGATCAGTTCCTTGGTGTCTAACAATTCTTTATGTTTGCTGTTCATCAGGCAAGAATAGTTTTCTGCCCTGCCTCCAACTATCTGATCTGAACTCGTACAATTTTCCCAGATCAGGTAGAGCCTCTACTTCTGCCATGTTGAGTGTCCTAATATTATGAAAGCTCACAGCACTAAGTGGTAGCAATGTGTACATTCCTATAGAATTCAGGCTTTCTCCAGTCAGTCTGTGCTGGTTTGAGGCTAATTGGAATATTTTAATAGAGAAAACTATGTTATAGGCTGTGAAAGGAAAACAATGGTGATGTCTACTTCACTCATAGGCTTGCTGAGATGGATAAAACTAAGAACATAAACATAGATAAGACAGTCATCTCTCGGGCTGTTAGCAGCTTTTGGCTTTCTCCTCTCTGCTGAGTAACCTCACTAACCACTTTTCTTCTAAACCCCCTGGCCCATCCTCCAAGCTCACCTTGCATGTAAGGCAAACTTTGGGGTAAGGTATAGGGGTGGGGAGAAGGTAGAAGGGTGGTTGGGAGCCCCTCCTGGGGTCTCTGATTTCTGGGAGGGGGGTTGTGTTTCTGTATTACCTTTAACTTGTATATGTCTGTAAATATTCCTGTCTATAGTGTATATCTCTGCTTGTATATTGTGCTAAGCTGTAAACAGAGCTTCAGTCCTTAACTTTCAGCTTGCTGAGTTCTAGTCTGGGTCATTTTACAAAGTGTGGGGGGGCAGGGAACTCCCAAACCATCACACAGTCTTTACCCACTGGACTGGAAAAGGCACACAAGGAATACTTTGAGTAAATAACAACACCCTTTTCTATTTTTCCTCTGCAGTACTGCAAAAGTCTCCTTTGGATTTTTTTTTCTGTTTGAAATAGGTTTTATGCTGATTAATTACATAAGCTGTGATGGGAGCTGCTGAGCAGTGGGAATGAGGAACCTAAAGTGTGGAGGAAGGCATGAAATATGTTTAAAAAAAACCTTTAAAACTATCGAGATGCAGTATGTGCCTTTCGTAGCCCTGATCATGCTGTTTGTATGCTGAATCCCTCTCTTGCCAGTAGTTATATGGGTCATTAACGATGTATTTGGCACAGCAGAAACTATATCATCTCCTGCTTTTGAAGAAAAAAAAAAACAAAACAAAACACAACACATGGAAGAAACTGCAAACATCACCATAAAACATGTTTCTTTTCTGTACTTGGATGATTTATATTACCCATCAACAATTCAAGTATTGGAATGCATGTCTGTGTCTTTGTGGGTCTCTCTATATATGCACTGCGTGTACACACATTTTTTTATATAAAATCTTTAACAGCTGCAGAGAAATTTGTCTAAAGTATCAACATCCCTCTTTGGCTGATTTATGTAGCTAAACATCATAGTGCATTTTCTGGTTTTGGCAGAGGAGTTTAATATTTGACATTTGCTGTGGGTGAATATTTAGTTAATTATCTTTATGTATTTGCTTATTTATTAATAGCAGTAAAGCCTATAAAGTCAAACATTTCTACATTTTGAGTACGAAAAGTCCTTAAAACTCACTTTGAAATTCAAGTGACAATGGATTATTTTCCCATTATTGTTACAGTTTCCCTTCTGCTGAAAAAGTACTGCACATGGAGGAGATCTGGCGGAGTGGGGGTCAGTTGTACAGCACTCACTGAAATGAGTGGGAAGTGGGAGGCAGAAGGACTCAAAGAACAGATATCAGCCTATGAAACCTGTTTTTTCTAGGCTCTTACTAGAGGCGATGGTGAGTAGGGACAGCTGGAGGGTCAAAGCTGGCACATAACCTCAAATGCTCAGAGCTGTGCCAGAAAGGATCTTTCTCTCTGCTGAGCACTGGAAGATCTAAGAAAGTTTACCTTACTGAACTGCAGTCAGCCTTCCTCAGCTTTGTGAATCTCTTTTGCCTACAAATCTGGGAATCCAGATGCCAGTTTTGCAGATATTGGCAGATGGAAGACAGATCCCACGGCTCTGTTCTGGTCTCATCTTCTACCTCTCCAGCCAGAACTCGACTGGGAGCTCTCCTCTTGAAACACACTCCTTACCTCAATACTCAGCTTGCTAAGCTATGACAATAAAGAGACAGATAAAGCCCAATTCAATTAAAACACAATTCAAAAAATTGTTCTGCTGTTAAACTAGGATGTGAGAGCAACACTTGCACAATGCATAAATCAAAATATTACATAGCACCTAGTTTCAAAAACATGGATTTATTTATATTTTTCTTATTTACCCAAGAAACTGCTTCAAATCTGCAGCATCATTACCAACTCCACAAATCTTTAAAAGGTGTAATACACTTCATGTCANTGGCCACCTGGGCACACTGCTGGCTCATGTTTAGGTGGGTGTCAATCAGCACCCCCAGATCCCTTTCTGTTTGGCTGCTCTCCAGCCACTCTGACCCCAGCCTGTAGCTCTGCATGGGGTTGTTGTGGCCAAAGTGCAGCCCCCAGCACTTGGATTTGTTGAACGCCAATCTCATGTGCATTAGAAACGTTAATGGAACAGTAAGTCCTCAAATCCACATACAGGTAAATAGCTATGGCAGTTGTGGTTGAAATTCTGCCATTTTTCAGCTGCTTTTGAGCAGAAATGTTTCATTACGTGGATCAGCATAAAGCTGGCTTCTTATTTTCTAGCTTTTATTTTCTTTTATGTTTCAGCAAAATCAGTTTAACTAGCTTCAAAGAGATTTGATGGAGAAAAGGCTTTTGCCTATGTTAAACATATTCTTACAACTGAATAAGCCTGTGTTGAGAGGCTATTGTTAAAAATGCATCAGGGAGATGGGCCTTGGTGACAAGGATATGCCACGCTGTGAAAATCTGCCCAAATTTTGACAAGTTACAAATTCCAAAATTCTCAAGTTGTTCCCGCTTACATTCTTAGAGATTGAAGGCTAAATTCCCCAGCAGCTGATTGCAGCAATGCATATTCAGAGTTAATTTTAACTAAACATGTAAATTACTTGGAGGGGGGGTACGGAGTGGAGGTTCTGCTTCTTACCAAACTGTCACACACAAGGGGACTAAAAATCACTGACTCTGCCCCCTCACTCAAGATAGGCAAGTTGTGCTGAAGTTACTCCTGACAACAATTTAAAGACTTTCCGTGCTGGAGATACCATAGACATTCCAGAAGATCTGTTCTAATGTTTAGTGAAACAATATATGTACAAACTATAATCCAAATATCAAAGATCAATCTTGCTTGTTAAAATTGGAGGCTGTTATTTCTTGTTCTTTGTCATGGATTTAGAAAGCAGATTATCACTGTTCTCTTTGGAGCAGAATTTCGTGGGGTTTGATACTTTTACCCATTTTCCTGTATCAGATGAGACAGCAAGAGTTTTCTTTCCTTACATCTCGTTTTCATGATGCCTAACCATTCTGAGTGCCTGACGCTGGACCATCTCCAGCTGCTCCACATTTTTCTGATGTACATAATGGTCTTGCTGATGCCTCACCCCTGCCAAGCAGAGCACCCTGCACTTGCACAGACAGCCCAGGGTGGTGCTCCCCTTTTTTTACAACAGCCCAGCATTATTGCCTGCTGTTTAATCTGTGGTCTAGGTTGCCTGCTAAATATTTTCCCACAGAACTGCTGTGAAAACAGGTCCTTGCTGCCCTGTATTTCTGCTGTTCCTCGTTCCTGTCTAAATGTAGCTCATATTCATATTGAATGCTACCTACATTTTTCAGATCGTATCTGCAATTTATCACTACCATGGAATTTTAATCCTGGCTGCTAACATCTTTGCAGTCTCTTGCTGCTTGGAATTATCTGCAAATTTAATAATGATTCTCTTTTGTGTCATCATCTATCTCATTAATGAATTTAATGAATACTACCAGAGCCAGAGCAATTCTCTGTGGACCTTCATGCAACTCATCCTTACATTTTGACAACAAAATATCTATAACTGCTCTTTGAGTATGGTCTACTAAGGTAACCCAGCATCATATTTTCAACACAAATAATTACAAGCTCATAATTTACCTCCTGTTAAATTGTTGTTTAAAACTCATTCCTTTTTATTTTTTTTTCTTTTTACCAGGATTTTTTTTTTAATTAAAATATTAATGAGATTCACACATCAAAGGAGATTGAGCAGAAGTGAAGGAAATTTCATGTTTCATGCAAATAGTTATGGGAAATATTTTGAGATTCACTTGCACTTTTATTAGCATTTACAGAAGACAAGTCACTCTTTTAGATACTGCTTATCTCTCACCATCCTTCCTTCCAAAAACATTTCTCAGATTTTAGCTCAGCAGCTAAAGGCAGTAACACACAGGAAAGCATAAACATGAAGACAAGTCCTTAATACTCCATTGGACTACCTCACTTCGAGTAAAATCTTTGTATTGCCAGCAACTTAGAGGCCTTATGCTATAATTTTACTCCTTTGAACCTCCATATTGTGCAGAAGAATAATACCCTCCATGACAGTTAGAACATACTTAGAAAAGGCCCACGGATCAGCTCATGTGGCTGTGAGCTATAATCTACCCACACATGCTAAAAAACAGAGCTCTTTTCACTCTGTTATAATCAACTGGTCCTCCTCATCCTTTCAGAATATGAAGGGAAGTCTCTCTTCCTAGATGCTCAACTACTCAGGTTTTGGAATGATCAGGAAAACACAAAATCATCATCTCCAGTGTCTCTACCTCTACAGCAGGCTAAGTCTTTCTTGCTTCTGCATGTCCAGTGTGTGGACTTTCCAAACTGAATAGTTCTGAGTAAAATACCAAGAATCAAAAGTGTATTATCCACCTTTGGAGATCTTCCTAGTGGAGAGCTCAGATGTCAGCTTGAAATGAAGTCAAGCTTCTGTTTTTTATGTGATCTCATGCTTTTGTTTTGCTTTGCATTACTGTTCTGTCCACATCTACAAGTTGCTGCATGTTCACCCAGTGCTACCCCTGTGGATGTAGCCTCCAACAACCAGTCTGACTTCATCAGCCCACTGGAGTGAGGAGTGTGAACTCGGTATACAACTGATCTAAGAGATACCTGCTACCAAATCACTCACTCTCTCCTCACCTAGGTCTTGGCCATGTGTTCCCTGTATTTTTAACAGATCGGTCTAGCGGCCATGGCAGTAGGACAGGTCAATTTGCCTGTCAAACTCAATGTAAAACAAAGCCAATGAATGAAGATGATTCTGCAGCTGAAGCAGGGGCAATGCTGCCTTTGAAATAGGCTTCTGATTTTTAGCCCATTTTAGATGGAATGCAAACTGTTACCTCTGCCTTCTCTCTGCACATTTATCTCCTTCCTACTCTCTAGCCTTCACACATAAGCCTCTTCCCACATGTTTTTTGTCGTCTGGTTTTAATTATTTTCAGCAGTTTTCATTTTTAATCTAGTTTAAAATCTAATGCTCCCGAACAAAACCCAGTCTCAGCTCTTCCCTGACTTCCCTGGCAGTGCAGCTTTTCAAAAACACACAGATTTGGTCTCTTCTAGACCAGCGTCTATGTTAATCTTCCAGTCAATTTCACAGTAATTTAGATTATCAAAAATTAATTCCAGACACAGCTAAAAGTACTCTGCTCATTCTCCAGCTCAGCCTTGAAGGACCATGTTATCTGATGGGGATGATACACAGAGAGGAGTAGTAGAACTACTCTCCTACACAAAATGACTAATTTACCTTATGACCTTTGCTGGGCAAAGAGTTAGATCCTCCTCAAAGACAATGTCCCAGACTTCAAAGTATCACAGTATCACCAAGGTTGGAAGAGACCTCAGAGATCATCAAGTCCAACCCATTACCACAGACCTCAAGACTAGACCATGGCACCAAGTGCCACGTCCTCTTGCATTGCTTTCCTGAAGTGGCTTAAACCAAACCTTTTGCTTGTTAGTAAAGTTCCTTTTCTACTGGATGAGACTTGAGTCTTGGTTTGCAGAAAGGTTAAGCACCATAACCAGAAACAAAGTCATACCTAAACCAGAGAGGAGATCATGTCCTGTGCTTCAAAGCTGGAATTTCTGAAAGTCAGTGAAAGATGTCCTGAAAGTTATTTTTGACCTTGATCTTGCTGTAAATCAGTTACCAATATGTGTAACATGGATGATGCAGTGCAAAAACACCTCAAGTGTGTGAAGCAGCTGGGTTCAATTGAGATGATCACACTGGCATGGTCAGCAGGAAATGAACGCTGCAGGCTCCTGAGCAGAATGTAACTAGTGCACAGTATGCAAGACCTGCAGCTCTTAAAAGCTTTGAAATACAGGCTTTAAACTTGCATAATCCTACAATGTAGGATTCTTTCAGTAGTGTCTCCATTTATAAGATATGTCTGTGAAGTTTTAAAAAAGAGTATTATAAAGACAGACTCTGTCTGCTCTAGCTGTTGTCTTTCCATCCTTTCTTTTTAATATCACAGTATCACCAAGGTTGGAAGAGACCTCAAAGATCATCAAGTCCAACCCATTACCACAGACCTCAAGACTAGACCATGGCACCAAGTGCCATGTCCAAACCTGCCTTGAACACCTCCAGGGACGGTGACTCCACCACCTCCCTGGGCAGCCCATTCCAGTGGGGAATGACTCTCTCAGTGAAGAACTTTCTCCTCACCTCCAGCCTAAACTTCCCCTGGCACAGCTTGAGACTGTGTCCTCTTGTTCTGGTGCTGGTTGCCTGAGAGAAGAAAGCAACCTCCTGCTGGCCACAACCACCCTTCAGGTAGTTGTAGACAGCAAGAAGGTCTCCCCTGAGCCTCCTCTTCACCAGGCTAAACAATCCCAGCTCCCTCAGCCTCTCCTCATAGGGCTTGTGCTCGAGGCCTCTCACCAGCCTCGTTGCCCTTGGTGATACTGTGATACTGTGATACTGTGAAAGCAGTTATCACTTGCTGCTTTAGACCACCCTACCATGGTCACGATAAAACAGACTGCAGGGAGAAGTCTTCCTAGTTTTCACCTGGTTGTCTTAAAGCTATTTTTTTACCCACTGATGTGTTACAGCTCTGGATATATATTAGCGTTCTTAAAAGTTTCCTAGGCAAGTATTCAAGTTTTAGCTATTGCAGTCCAAGAAGAAAACTATGGGAAATTGTATGTCTCCCTTATCAGAGAGTTTCAAATAGCTGAAAATTATCTGTGTTTAATATAGCAGCTAGACTCATCTCCACATTGTAAGCATTTTTGGTCCAAGCCAGATTAAGGTTCTAAGTATCTTTAGGCGGGGAAAAATACCATGGTGGGGCAGGGGTATAGAGGCCATGGGAATGTCCTGGAGCCTTAAGCTGCCTGTTGTCTAGCCCAAAACTTCGTTTACACAGAGAATATTTCTGCAGCAACTGCTGAAAAATACCCAGAGCCAGTGTGAAAGAATGGAGAGCAAAAATCTCTTTTCAGAAGTTTTGTGTCACCTGTTTGTTACCATACGTGTAAATACTACCCATCACAGGTTTTACTCCGACTCTTCTTCCTTCAGTGAGATTCTGAAAATATATACATGTCTGTAGGCTATTAACACCTTGCATTTTGCCCAGCCTCATTATTAAGAAGATAACTGCAATGTGGACTTTGGAAGAAATGCACTTCCCTACCCAAACCTGTGTTTTCACAGGCCTGGGACATTGCACATAGGCTGCTGTTTACTGCAATTCAGTGTCTCTGGAAATAAAAAAGCATGACTAATTTTGTTTTCCAACAGGATTCTTATTTCTAATTCTCCCTTTATTTGGGAAGCAAATGCAATGCTCTTCATAATATAATTTTTTCCCCTACCTTTCATTTCTGGAAAGCAGGTAGCTCTATTCTTAATTAATGCCCAGCCTGAAGGATGTTGTTCATTCATTCTCTAGTGCTCTCCTTAGATGCTACTCTGTCCACCAACCTATCCTCCACTATTACATCACCAAGGATCAGCTCTGACCCTCCATACCTGTACAGAGAGCAGCCCTGAGGAAAAGGACCTTGGGGTCTGGGGCGATGAAAAGCTCAACATGAGCCTGCAGTGTGCACATGCAGCCCAGAGAGCAACTGAGTGCTGGGCTGCAGCAAGAGCAGTGTGGGCAGCAGGGCAAGGGAGGGGATTCTGCCCCTTCACTCTGCTCTCCTCAGACCCCACCTGGAGTACTGTGCGAAGTTCTGGAGCCCCCAGCACAGGAAGGACATGGAAGTGTTGGAGTAGGTCCAGAGGAGGCCACAAAGATTATCAGAGGGCTGCAGCAGCTCTCCTATAAGGACAAACTGAGAGAGCTGGGGCTATTCAGCCTGGAGAAGAGAAGGCTTCCAGGAGACCTTATAGTAGCCTTCCAATATCTGAAGGGGCCTACAGGAAGGCTGGGGAGGGACTATTTACACAGTCTTGTAATGACACGACTAGGGGCAATGGGTTTGAACTGGCAGAGGGGAGATTTAGACTGGATGT
>WBNM01014522.1:0-29521 GCA_013399055.1 Ramphastos sulfuratus | reverse complement strand
TAGTGTATATCTCTGCTTGTACACTGTGCTGAGCTGTAAATAGAGCTTCAGTCCTTAACTTCCAGCTGGCTGAGTTCTAGTCTGGGTCATTTTACAAAGTGTGGGGGGCGGGGAACTCCGTCACAGCTGTCTACAGCTGCCTGAAAGGACAATGTGGAGATGCTGCTGCTGGTTTCTTCTCACAGGTAAATAGTGATAGAACAAGAGGGAATGGCCTCAAGCTGCAGCTGGGTGGGTTTAGACTGGGCATTAAGAAACATTTTTTCCCATCAAGAGTGGTCAGGCATTGGAATGGGCTGCCCAGGAAGGTGGTTGAGTCACCAACCCTGGATGTGTTTAGAAGTCATTTGGATGTGGTGCTTGAGGATATGGTTTAAGAGTGAACTTTGCAGAGTAGGGTTAATAGTTGGACTTGGTGATCTTGGGGGTCTTTTCCAACTGGAATGTTTCTGTGATTCTGTGATTCTGAGGTATTTTTCCAGAAGCAGCTGTATCTGTGTGTTCTTCTCTCTCCCAGGAGCAATGACTATGCTGAAATTTCATATTCCAAACTATTTCAGAACACAATTTTCTCTCTGGTTGCCATCTTCTAGCTTCTTGGCTCCAGCAGGAGTTTTCTGTACCAGGTATGGGGAGAAGCCTGGGAGCAGCTAAGACAAGGAAAAGGGACTTCAGAGCTGAAAGCAGCAGTGCCACGTCACCTCCTAACTGCTGCAGCTCCTCCAGTGATACCCTGGGACACTGGCCAAAACAGCACTTACCTTTCAGAGACTGGCAAACCCCACACATTTCCTGACCTAATGGGGAACATCAGCAGCTCTGCCTGCCAAGATGTAAAGGGCATGCTTGTGGCTGATGGTACAAGCTTGCACTGGTGGTCTCTCCTTTTTAACTGTTTTGGGGATGGGAGAATGCAAACACTCCAATAAAGCTTTATTTCTGAAACTAATTCCTTGCTTTGTATCTCAACAGGAAAAGAAGCTTTCTCTTCTTGATGTGATTAGGTGAGCAATCTGGTTTGCAGTGTCACAGAAAGCTATGTATTTGGATGAAACTTAAGCATCCCATGATCAGAGGGCTGCAGCAGCTCTCCTATGAGGACAGGCTACACGATTTGGGGCTCTTCAGCCTGGAGAAGAGAAGGCTTCCAGGAGACCTTATAGTAGTCTTCCAGTATCTGAAAGGGGCCTACAGGAAGGCTGGGGAGGGACTATTGACAAGGTCTTGTAATGACAGGACAAGGGGCAATGGGTTTGAACTGTCAGAGGAGAGATTGAAACTGGATGTTAGGAGGAAGTTCTTTCCAGTGAGGGTGGTGAGACACTGGCACAGGTTGCCCAGGGAGGTTGTGGCTGCTCCCTCCCTGCAGGTGTTCAAGGCCAGGTTGGAGGAGGCTTTGAGTGACCTGTACTAGTGGGAGGTGTCCCTGCCTATGGCAGGGGGTTGGAACTAGATGATCCTTGAGGTCCCTTCCAACTTTACCATTCTATGATTCTATGATTCATACTCTATTAGACTTGTGGGGAAATACATATTTGAAAGAACTTTTCACACTTTTTTCTTGTAACGGGTGAGAATGTTTCTTTGGTACTTCGAATAGCTGGAGAGAAGACAAACCTATCCCCCTTTAACTCCCAGGGTCCTGCAATCCCCTCCAGAAAAGCTAAATATAAACCCATCAGAAATAACAATCCGTTTTCTCACATGCTTTATTACTTACAGGGACAGACCCAGTTATCTTTCCTTTGGATATATTTGGAGATTAATTAAGCATGACTTGTATTAGACATTGCATTTCTGAACATCTTTCTTATCACTCTACTAGAGGTGCTAAAACCTGGAATACACATTTATTGTTGCCCTGCTCATTCTTTGAATATATAAAATAAGGTCTCAGGGAGAGTAGTAGGACCTAAAAAAATAGAAGATCTTATCCCAAGGTTCAGGTTCCTTACAGAACCTTGTCTAACTGTACTTTCATCCAGCAGGCAGGCTGGGAATCTGCCATCACTCTTACTCTTGCTGCAGACTCTGCACTGCTTTGACATTTTGTGAAACTTTGAGCTGAAAGAAACTAAAATTGCTTCTGTGCTTGCTAAAGGAGATGTATCAACAGTGTGTTGTCATAGTAAACTAAGGATGAGAAATGGCTGTATTCTTGCAGACAGCATTCATCCTGAATACATTTCTATCTTCCTGAAGTGTGAGAATCTACTTCAAAATGCAGAGCAAGAGAAAAAAATCGTAAGCAACCAGGAGTGCCATAAAATAACCTGATTAAAAATCAAGCATCTTAACACTGCTTTAGTCAAAGCAGAGATCAGCCTTATGGCCTGGAGAAATGCAACAGCAGCAGCTGAAAGGTGACTGTGGCACTCAGCTGAAGCAGTTTGTGACTGCTGGGCAAGGAAACGCAAGTCCGTGAGTGCACTAATAGGTACTACCTTGCCCAAATGAAAGGCTCATTAAGCCCAACAGGAAATGACTGCATCTTTTTAATTTACACAAAATATAGGGTTTGGAGCAATGACTTGGGAAGTCATTTGATTTTCACTCAGCTGTCAAGGAAGATGCAAGCACAGGCAATTGTAATGGCTGGTAACTACTAATTTGAATTTGTGCAAAGATATAAAAATCTGTGCTCCAGGGAAACATCTCTGCCCTTGGCTGCTGCCAGTGGTCAGAGTTGTAAGGTCTCATCCTTCTCACAGCACCTTGGCCTTTCCCATCAGGTACACCTGGTGTAACACCTCTCCAAGACCTCTCATGTGGATACATGTAGGTGCATTTCTCTTCCACCATGTTGTCTTATTCAGGGACTGCGTCAGCCATGATGCAAGCACTCAGTAAGAAATAGTATTAATAAAACTGCTCTATCAGGTAAAATATTGAACCACAGTATTGGAGATAAATTATCTCCAAAAATTGAACTGTAAAGAAAAAAAGGAGATAAGTGTCACTGACCAAAGTCCCTGTAGCCTGGTGACAGAGCTTTTAGGGAATGTGGCAGGCAACTTTTTAAATGTCAGCCTCATTCAGTGCTGTGTGGAGGAGGGGAGCACCAGGGTCACCAGTGGCTTTGGCCAACTCTCTTAAAAGCAAAATGGATAATTTAGACAGTCCTGTATTTCATCTTAACTAGGTTTCAATGGCCGAAGCTCTTCAGAATGTAATTCTTGTTAATACAGCCAGTCATGAGAGGAAATGAGTCAATTCCTTCAGAAAGATCACTCACTTGGTGTTTTGGCCTCTGTGCATTGTAACCACATCTGAACCTGATTGACAGCTATTAGATTCACCTAGAAATTCAGAAATTGCCTACATATTAATTGTTATTTAATAAAGAAAGAATAAAGGATGGAAAATTAATCCAGAATTCTAAAATTATCCGGTTCTTTACTGGTGTCTTTGAAATAACACCATTAGAAGCAAGAGTATCTTAAGTCAATCTCATCTTTAAGTAGTTTTCTTTCCATTCCTCCTCCAGAGGAGGCCACGAAGACGATCAGAGGGCTGGAGCAGCTGTCCTATGAGGACAGGCTACAAGAGTTGGGGCTCTGCAGCCTGGAGAAGAGAAGGCTTCCAGGAGACCTTAAAGTAGCCTTCCAGTATCTGAAGGGGGCCTACAGGAAGGCTGGAGAGGGACTATTGACAAGGTCTTGCAATGCCAGGACAAGGGGCAATGGGTTTAAACTGGCAGAGGGAAGATTTAGACTGGATGTTAGGAGGAAGTTGTTTACAGTGAGGGTGGTGAGGCACTGGCACAGGTTGCCCAGGGAGGTTGTGGCTGCTCCCTCCCTGGAGGTGTTGAAGGCCAGGTTGGAGGAGGCCTTGAGTGACCTGTGCTAGTGGGAGGTGTCCCTGCCTATGGCAGGGGGTTGGAACTAGATGATCCTTGAGGTCCCTTCCAACCTTACCATTCTATGATTCTATGATTCAGTCTGACTTGGTACATCCACTTCATTCCATGGAAAAATCCCCTTGACTCCAAGGTGCAGGTGGATTGTGTTTTAACTGTGCACTGCATACTTTCACAGATGCTGCAAAGCTCTGGCTCTACATTTGGGCATCACTAAATTACTAATAGCAACAATTCAAGCACTGGATCACAGAGGAAAGGAAAAAAAAAGATAGATGTTGGAATGTCTGTCCTGAATAAGAGAGAGAAATGAAGAATGAAGAGTGTGCACAGAGCTGCTTTTTTGTGGTTGTTCTTTTTTTCTTAAACTGAAGTCACTATGCACACTGGGTGATGCCAGAAAATGCTCCGCCTCTGATAGTATTTGTTTCTCTCTTAAGATTTCCTAATAACATATGATAATACTGACACTGCAGGCCAGGTCCTCTGTTTCTTTACTCCTGCTGTGCAATGAGTTGATTTAATGCCTGCTTCCAGTTTAGAATCACACTNGCACAGAGGTGTCCCTGCCTATGGCAGGGGGTTTGAACTAGATGATCCTTGAGGTCCCTTCCAACCTTACCATTCTATGATTCTATGATTCATGTTTCTTCTTCTTTCAAATATAACCAATATGGTCTAAGGTGCAGTTTAAAGGTATATAACTACCAGGCCAGTGAGAGGGTTGTGGTTGCTTCCCGTGGTGCCACCTTTGCAGAGTTTGACAGTTCAGTATTGTGGTTTCCAGTTGTTGTCACTGTGGTGCACATCACGGGGCATGGGTGAGTTTGAGTTTTCTGGTTTTGGCAACAATGAACAGAGGCTCCTCCAGGAGCTGTAGGACACAGATATACAGGGATCAGTTTGGACAGTTTTAATCTTTTTAGGTGTATTTGTGCTGTGAACTGTACTCACTTTCCTTACGCACTCCTCGCTCGTTGTTTTCTTTCTGCATTTAATTTCCCCAAATCACATATAGTGGCCATTTGAACACAGACCATGAATAAGGTTTTCAATGATTATAGAATAAGCTTATCCATTCAAAAAATCCACCTGTCTCACAGTACTAGAGACTCAAAGGTCAGCTGGAGTAGTGGCGGCACCAAAGGGACCAGCATAATGATCTACTAACTCTTTATACTGCAGTAAAAAGCCAAACTCTTTTGCCTACAAAAAACAGGCCAGAGACTGGGGTGTGGGGGCTTGGAAAGGGAGAGTGGGAGAGAGATTAAACAGCCTCTGGTGTTCAATGCCTGTGGATGACAGTTTCAGAAATATTTCTAGGGATATGCTTGGCAGGTTCTTGCCTGTGACTTCCTTCTAGATACACATAAACCACAAGAGCACACACAGAGCCTCTTATCAGAATAGATATAATTATCTTGCTTTTCATACATGCCCAAAGAAAGTTTACAAGCTGACTAAGAAACAGCTCTCATCACTGCCCTCTCCCTTCTCCTCCACCACAGGGCAACCTGCCTGTCCAGCAGCTGGTACTTACCAAGCAGAAAGGCAAGGCTTGAGCCTAGGCCCTTTAGCATGACACACTGAAGTGATTTGTGTTCCCCTGGTCTATTCACAGTGCCTGCCATCCCAAAGTTTCAGACAGGGTCCTGGGAGGTTGAGAGGTTGAGTTTCCAGTTCTTTTAAAAGACACATGACTGCCTCTCTACTCCAAGATACTCTGAAAATCCTACAGTCATAGACACAGAAAGAGGTATAAACCAAGTGGCAATTTCTTCCAGTGTACAGAGACAGTTTGTGTTTGAAATATAATTCCCCTGGAGAAAAATGCTAGGTTATAAAGAAGAGCATAGATAAATGAACAAAAGATTGGGAAGCAGGAAAAGAAAATTACGAGAGAAGGATGGAAAGAACAGAAACAGGGAGACAAGGAAGGGAAAGGGGAGATATTAAAAAGGGGAAAGTAGGAATAAAATCTGGAAATAACTGTTTCATTGTCTTTCTATTGCTTTCTATTTGGCTCTCCTGTCTTTTTCTCCTTACTTTTGTTTTACTTTTTGCTTGCCCGAAAGATCAATAAAGCATTTATAGGCATTTGAGGAAGATGGAATGGAGAAGTCTGAGGCAGAACAGGTGCAAACTTCTGCCAGCTGGTCCCATACTGGCTGTGTAGAGGCTGTGCACAGCCACCTCCTCCTTCTGTTCTGTGCTGGACAGCCATCTCAGGGTGAAGAGGGGAGCAATAGGATTGTAGGGGTAAGGAGAGAGAAGGAGTAGCAAAGGAAGGGGAGAGTGAGGTGTGCAAGGCTTTTGGAGAAAGTTCTGGCATGGGGGAAGAAGTTAAGCAGATGAAAAGAACAGAGGAAAAGACCTGTTGGCCTGGCCATGGTGCAGCAGCTCCAAGCTGGCTGAGGAAGCTCTTCAGCAGTG
This sequence comes from Ramphastos sulfuratus, assembly GCA_013399055.1. Classification (NCBI taxonomy): domain Eukaryota; kingdom Metazoa; phylum Chordata; class Aves; order Piciformes; family Ramphastidae; genus Ramphastos; species Ramphastos sulfuratus. The sequence goes on along the minus strand of WBNM01014522.1, from coordinate 23,229 downwards.
TATGGCAGGCCTTCATGCTGGCCAAGCTGCTGCTGCTGCTTCCAGCCAGCAGCTTTTTCTGGGCAATAAGAACAAAGGCAGGAGAGGAGGGGAAGGAAGGAAGCAGGGAGCTGCCTCCTGCCACCTTCTAACATCAAATGGCTGCAGGACTTCAGCCTGGGAAACCTTTGAAGCGTGACTGATCCTCATAAGCTACTAAAGTGGGCAAAACCTTTTTATTTAAAACAGAAAATGTCACATCAAACTAATGTCACCATTGGGGATGCAAAGCTATAATCCCTGAGTGGAAGCCAAGCCCTGCTGAATCCAGCAGGACACTCCCAGCTCTGTAGAAGGGATGGGAAAGAGTGATGCCCTTCATGAGCGTTCTCCTGATCCCAAGGATTTGCCATGTGTTGCAGACCTCGCCAATCATTTCCACTGCAGGCAGCTCTGGATCACTTCTAAAGCAGCACACATAAAACAGGGAGACTTGTGAAGAACAAGAGTCAAGCCCACTCCCCTTTCAAAACTCTTCAGGATACACAAACGTTTCAGAAGGTCAGGATTTCAGATAGGACTGATGGGTGTGCATTACCAGTTTGAGTAGTGATTAATTTTTTTTAATTGCCCTGACACACTACTGCCACACAAACAACTACCACAGGCTTGTAAACAGACTGAACTCAATCATAAGCTTAACAACATACAAACAACTGTCATACAGAGAACCTTCAGATGTATTTGCAAAAAGTACCATTGCAATTACAATGGGAGATAGCAACTCAGAAAATAGACTGATAAGTAATTTGTTCCTCAAATTAACTTACCTCCTACCTACACAAATGAAAGGTAATTATAGGTATCACGAAACACAGTCACACAGTGTAACTGTGCTGTAATTTTATTTGCTGCATGGAAGTGTGACCCTCATATTACCACGAGAAAAAAGATGAAAAGCAGAAGAAAAATCCCAGCTCAGGATCTGAGCAGCTGGAACAAAGCCACAATGATGCCAGTTCAGCTGCTTGTACTGTGTTACCATCTCTCTGCCAGAGGTGTGTTCCACACATCTCTGGAGCAACAGTGCTGGTGCATATATCAGTACTGGGATTACATACATGTTGCTCAGGCTTGTTATCATCCCTGGAATTGCTACTCTCTGCCATTACCACTGGCAGGCAAATTCCCTAACAGGAGTAAACTGTTGGCTGCACAAATTCTGTTTTCCCTGCAGTATACTTGGTTCTAGCAGGCTTAATGTTAAATGCACATATACTAGGCTGGTGCCAATGCACTCTTGCCCCCGCCCCCCACCTACCCCTTTGGTCCTTTCTACCTAAAACTGAAGAAGTGAAAGGAGGGGAGATTGGGGGTTTTTTGGGGTTTACAGTAGTTGGATTTTTCTATATTGCTTTTACAGTTGCAAAGCTTGCTGACTAGCTCTGTGACCTTTCCAGAGACCAGTCAGCTCAAAAAAGGCATGGGAAACACTCTAGCATAATCTAAGAAAATGAGCTGGAAAGCAAGCAAGCATGGGTAAGTAGTCCCCAAAGAAAAGAGACAAGATGGGAGAAGGAAATGAAGGGAATCTGTGAGAAGAGCAGCAAGTACATCACAACAGGACTTAGAGATGCCCTCTCTAACAAACACACATTTCCAGTCACAGGCATGGCATGCTTTGTCTTGATTCCAAATCTGGAAGTAAAAAACTCTGGGTGAACTTCTGTAATGCTGCCAGCCAGTGCTGCCAGTATGCCCCAGGCTGGGGCCTCACCTCTGCCTCTGGGCCACTGTCCCAGCTGGACCCAGTTACCTCAATGTACTATCTTACTCCTGGAGGTTCTGGCAAGGGTTCTAGCCTACACCATGGGGAAAGGAATGGAGAGCAAAGCTGTCCTCAGTCACTGGGAATGTCTGGAGTGCTGCAGATCACATCATCTTAAAAGGTGAAGCCATCCACATATTTTCGTCCCTGATCTCCATTTTTAAAACATCTCTAGAAGGAAGGTTTGTTATGTGCTAAATACAATGCCAACTAGTCTCTTGCTCTTGGGCTTGAGAACTGATGGGGTAACTAGTGCCCTCTCTCCTGGAAGGGGAACATTGTTGTTCAGCCCACAAGGGAGACACAGTCACACACCAGTCCTGATGATGCTGGTTAGGTTTTGCTTTAATGGTCTTCACAGTTAAACTGATGAGAGGCAACTTGCCTGTGGGTTAGAAAAACGACAAGTTGCATTTCCTTCAAGCAGCTAGAAAGGATACTCAGACTTTTTTCAGCCTTGCCCTGATTTTTTCCTATGAACTAACTAAAACCCTCAGGGCAGTATTTTGAGGTCCTTTTCAAGACTCCTCTCAAACAAAAGAGTTGGATTAATACAATACAGAATAACTTATATGGAAAAGCCTCGACCTATGAAAAAGAGAGTCTTTATCCTTCTCTTGATTCCAAACAAGCTCTTCTTTCTTGTGACACCAGTTCAGAGCTGCATGCAAGCCTCTCCCAGGCCATCTCACTCCCTTTTACAGAGTAACAATTTTCTTCTAGACCCACTTCCCAATTTTCAGCAGAGGGAGGTCTGGAATTTTTCACTACTAACTAAATGATACATTTGCTACTGAATAATTACAAAAATAGCTTCCTTTAACTGAACAGCAGCAGAATGGACTGAGGTGAATCACAAAAATAGATCTGTTGGCTTTTGAACACGCTTCAGCAAGAAAAGTGCAGCTGAATTTGATAAAATAGAGATACTCTCTCTGCTGACTTGCATAGTCAGGAGAAATTGCCTTTCAAATCAGGTGAATTTGAAAGGAAATCTTTGCTGTAACACACAGAGTAATGTCCTGCACAGCTGAGGGAGTCTAAACAAACAAATGCTTCTTCTTTATTTTACTGTAGCTATATTTAGTTATTATTGAATGGATGATGCCTATGGCAGGGGGTTGGAACTAGATGATCCTTGAGGCCCCTTCCAACCTTACCATTCTATGATTCTATGAGAAAATTTAATGTAAGGATTGATAGTGGGCATTATAGTTTTACTCTTGATCTGCAGAGATACATCATTATTAATTAAAGCAGATACTCTACTTGCTGAAGCCAAGGAGACACAACATAGTATTTTCCATTTCTTTATGCTTAAGGTTTTTCAATCAAATTTCTGGAATATGCAGAATAACAACATTGTCTTGAAGAAAAAAAATTCATCTAACTATCGATTGATGTAGATGGAAACATATGATAATTACCTTTTGCAAGGAAATAAAATCCCAGAAGTTTAGGTTTGGTTGTGTGCTGTTTCTGGGCAATAATTTTGGCTTACTTCATGGAAGAAATCCAGAAATCTTCCAGGTGAAATTTTTCAGTCAAAAGCTATAGACAAGGGATTTATGTTCAGTTTTTAGTCTTCCTTCATCTCCTAGCCTTTCCGGATCTATGTATGTGCTTCTACATCCCCATGTAATCTTCAGCCACTATTTCCCTTTTCTGATTATTAGAGACACTCTTTTTGGTGTTCAATAGCAAGGGAGCACAGCACTGAGGATCACTTGTGATGTCACAGTATCACGGTATCACAGTATCACCAAGGTTGGAAGAGACCTCAAAGATCATCAAGTCCAACCCATTACCACAGACCTCACGACTAGACCATGGCACCAAGTGCCACGTCCAAACCTGCCTTGAACACCTCCAGGGACGGTGACTCCACCACCTCCCTGGGCAGCCCATTCGAGTGGGGAATGACTCTCTCAGTGAAGAACTTTCTCCTCCCCTCCAGCCTAAACTTCCCCTGGCACAGCTTGAGACTGTGTCCTCTTGTTCTGGTGCTGGTTGCCTGAGAGAAGAAAGCAACCTCCTCCTGGCCACAACCACCCTTCAGGTAGTTGGAGACAGCAAGAAGGTCTCCCCTGAGCCTCCTCTTCACCAGGCTAAACAATCCCAGCTCCCTCAAGTACCCTCAAGTCCTTCAAGTACCAACATCATCTTGGACACGTGGACTGTCCTTTCTGTACTTCCCCAGCCACTTTCAGATGAGGATAAGATCTTATGAGATCTCATAAGGATCTTATGAGAATTATGTGCAGTCCATTAGAAAAAAGATTATGTTTTTCAAATGCAGTTCATTACTAGCAGCACACCAGAGGGTCATTGTCCTGGTCTTGCCAGTTCCCAGCTTGGAAGAGCATCTCCACTTGGGCACAGTGACCTCTGAGAGTTCACAACTACAAAAAAAGCAACATGGAAGAACTGCAGATCTTTGATATATGTTCATGGTGTGCCAAGCACAGTAATGACAAGGTGAAAATCCTCCCTTGCAGAGAGCTCACCTTTAAAGACTGAAATGGAAACTGTGCACACATTTGTGTAGAAAAGGGCTACTGGTTCCTGTTAGTACCAGCCTATTATGACACTGCTGTCAGTGTGGGTAGTGAAACCTGATGGCTCAGTTTCCACCATTGCTGCCAAATGTGCTGAAGAAATATTTTGTCTTAAACACGAAGGTGGGCACTTCTGGTTTTAGGTTCCAAACATCAGTGCCTAGGTAAAACCTGATTAAAAGAAGCAGTGCCTCTCCAAAATCTGGAGTGTGAAACAGCTCAGCTGGGCAACAAGCTGTCAGAGGTCTCAAAGGCTGACCTTAGGTGAAGGTCAAGTTGGGCATTCGTCCAGGGCAGCTTATATGCATGAGGGAGAGAACCTCAAGGCTTACAGCAGCTGGAGGATGCCAGTCTGCTGGTAGGACCACTTCCCAGGACACCAAGATCAAACAAGCTCCTTTTGACCTCTACAGCTGTTCATTCTGCTTTGTCCATCTTTGCACCTTTGCCAGGTAAACCAGATAGATACATTATTCCTCTACAACAGCAACAGCAACAGCAAAAACCATGGATGGATACATTATTCCTCTACAACAGCTAAACCAAACCTTGTCTAAATCACTGAAGAGGTCCTCATCATGGTTATCTCTGAAGGGAACTAACAGGTATTTTATCTGCTTTAGGGCCCTTTTCATTAAAAGTTAAAAAAAAAAAAAAAGTCTATGTTTTGGACATCAGTGAACCAGGAATACTCCAAATACATCATAAAATGAATCTTCAACATATGTTGGTTTTGCCATCTTCCAAAGATCATCTCTTCCTGTCACTCTCTGTTCTTGCAGAGACCTCCTGCAGGAAACAGGACTTTCATACTCCATCTTTATACTACACCTTGAAGTTTTTTGGAGCCAGAAACACTCCCAGTTCAATAACTCAGTTACATCAAAAGACATATGAGTAAATGAAAGCAACTAAGTTTCTGTGAAGTGGAATCAGTTTGCAGCAGATCTCTGTGTTTCAACATGTAGTGCTCACCTTTCATCCAGACCAATAGTCATAGAGGGTCATGATGGGAAGTCCTATTCATTTTCATCAGTCAGTACTTTGAGATCCAGGGGAGGAATGCTCCATAGCATCCATAGTGCATCTGGGAGGACTTTGTCACATGCATTTCTAAATTCAACATCTTCAGCTATTGAGAAAGAACTCTGACAGACAGAAGAAGAGCACTGAGGAGACTTTGCTCAGACAATTAATATAATCTAATACTTGCTCCCCATTGCCTCCTATCCTGCATAGCTATGCAGCCTAATCTACAGAGAGATTTTTCCTTCATTCAAAATGCAAATCCTCAGAGCCCCCTTTTCAGCTATTACCTAACTTTGGAGCTGGCTGAATCCCCATGACACATGAGATCCCATCAGTAAAGCTCTCTGGCTGCTTAAATTTCTGCCTCTGGGCCTGCCCAAAAACACTCAAATCCTGGCAGCACTGAATAGCTCACTATTTCAGTCCTACAGGGATTCAGGGACAAGGTGTTCCTCTTCTAGCACATGTATCTGCTAGCTGGAATCCCACAGGAGTTTCGACAACCCAAAACTAGCACAGACCATAGCTACAGGAAGGGCCAGAGGGAAGGCCAGTGGAGTGGTATGAACTGCAACTACAATAATAAGGGAGGAGGAGGGAGAAAGAGGAGTAAAGTATTTCCAAATGGTTGGCTCTGGTGTGTTTCTGTCACTCCTGGACATACCAGCAAATACCTAGTCTAAATCTTGCAGAAGAAGGATTTCAGTTACCCAGTGAATATTATGGAATATTACAGCTAATTGTTGCCTTGGCTGAGCAGCATAAATGGATGGAGGTGCCCACATCATTTAAAATTAAACATGTGGCTCCTGCTCCTCTCTTGGCATTTGCTGCTGACCATCTCACAAAGACTGACTCTGCATAGCAACTTCTGTAGCTCTAATTAGGCATGGCCAGCCTGCTTGTTCCACTGGGCATCTGGGCACCTAAGAACTAAGCACTAAGACACTAAAATCAAGTTGTCTGCATGACTTGGCCTCTGTTTTGAGAAGGAGCTCTGCTTGGGAATCCCATTTTTTTCCCTCAGGTGATAAAAAGCTTTCAAAGCAGCAAACTAGCCCTCTGCTTTTAAATATGCATTAGTAATAGGACTAATTGCACTACCTCAGTTGCATTGCACAGTGTACTTTCTTGAAACCAAGCTAAAAAATACCACTGGAAGCTACAGAAATACAGCCCTGATAAGAGGACACCAGGTGCAATGAGGCTACAAGATCGTCATCTCACTGTCATCTGTGCTGGTAATTAACAGCACAGATCATGAATCTCTCCCTTCTGATGAAGTGTTACTATCAGATTGACATCCTTCTGGAAGACATCCTCTTGTATGAAAGCTGAAGAGCTGCAGGAGGAAGTCTATCTCCTTACTGTATATTCACTAAGAATCTTGAATTACTGCACTGCTTCCCTGGAGCTGCCTATAGAAGAGAGGTGTGCACTGAGTATTCATGGCCTTAAACTGAGACAACCTGGGACACACTTTTGCACTGCTAGTCCTGTGCTACTCTGTGGAAAAAAAAACCCACATATGCAAGGAAAAAATCCTTTTCATTCATCAGAAATCCCAGGACACAACCTTTATCCTTCATTAAGACCAGCAACATATTACTTTATTACTTAGAGCAATATGAGGCCACCAGCAGTCTGTTCAAGCAAGTCGACTTGAATGTGTGAGGCAAACTAGAAGTGTTCCCCATGGACACTGTGCAGTGTTACAAAATACTGGAGATAGTTTGTGTGTCTGACTAGTACAGGCTTAGAAAAGGAAATTTGTGGAGAAACATCTGGATTTGGGAGGGGTGTGTGTTTGGTTTTTGGTTTGGTTTGTTTGTTTTATCTTGGTGTGAACACTGGCTAAGGCAGAGCACTCTGTCAAATTGGGTGGTGAGACACTGGCACAGGTTGCCCAGGGAGGTTGTGGCAGCTCCCTCTCTGGAGGTGTTCAAGGCCAGGTTGGACGAGGCCTTGAGTGACCTGTACTAGTGGGAGGTGTCCCTGCCTATGGCAGGGGGTTGGAACTAGATGATCGTTGATGTCTCCTTCCAACCTTACCATTCTATGATTCTATGATTCTAAATTCAGTTTTGCCTATTTTGCTGTCAAACTCCTGGTCCTCCATGGTCTCTTCCAGAACAGTTGGCACTCCTGCCCTATTTCAAAATAGTCACTTACCTCCCACCTCCTTCTCCTTTCTGAAGGCCTGCAGGTGTTTTCATTGTCTTTAACACCAAACCAGATTTTAATGACTTGATCCCAGCAATAGCTTTGGAGGTCTCCAAATGCATTCAGTGTCCTCCAAGATTACCCTCCTTCTGTCTATGATTTTATGATTAGTGCCTTGGAAAATAGCAAATAATGGAAATTTGGCATTTGCCTTCATCAGGTGCAGTCAAGTTTAAAGACCCATAACAAATTACTGAAGAAACATGTTTTCAGATGACACAGAAATTGAGAGGGATGGGTAATGGCACTTGGGAATGGAAAGAGTAGACCCCACACCCCTGAAATTACAATGCTACTGTGAATGTGAGGTTTTGTTTAATATGGTAAAATAGCAATATTTTAGGAGGTGAATTTCATAGAGTCATAGAAAGGTCTGGGTTGGAAAGGACCTCTGAAGGTCATCTAGTCCAACCCCCTCTGCAGTAAGCAGAGCCCTGTTGAGCCTCACTTTGAATATCTCCAGGGATGGGGCCCCAACCACCTCCCTGGACAACCACTTCCAGTGTTCCACCACCCTCACAGTAAAGAGAGTAGTGTCCTAACATCCAATTTAAATCTGCTCTTCTTCAGTTGGAAGCCATTGCCCTATCACTACAGGCCTTTGTAGGCCTTCTTGTAGGTCCCCTTCAGGTACTGGAAGGCTTCTGCTAGGTCTCCCCAGAGCCTTCTCTTCTCCAGGATGAACAATCCCAGCTCCCTCAGCCTGTCTTTGTGGCAGAGATGCTCCAACCCCCTGATCATTTTTGTGGCCCTCCTCTGGACCCACTCCATCAGGCCAATGTCCTTCCTGCATTGAGGGCTCCAAAGCTGGATGCAGTACTCCAGGTGAGGTCTCACCAGAGCAAAGTGACAGAATTACCTCTCTGGATCTGCTGGCAGCACACCTTTTGATGCAGGCCGGGATGCGATTTGCCTTCTGGGCTGCAAGTGCACACTGTCTGCTCACATCCAGCTTCTTGTCCACCATCACCCCCAAGTCCTTTTCTGCAGGATCAGATTTCCTGGTGGACTTGAAGGCAGGATGAGGAAGGCCACCCTGTGTCCCACATCCTAGCCCCATGCAACGTGCAGATGAGTCTTTTGTCACCACATGTCCAAGTCACAGGAAGATATTGCTGACCCCAACCAGCTTAGTTGGCTGATCTAACTTTTTGGCCCTGAGGATGCCTATGAAACTGAGAGCAAGGAAGGGGCTTCCAGGGAGCAGCCTTCAGTTATCCAGTTCAGCTGGCTGGTCCTTGGACAGGGTGATGCTCAGCTTGCACAGAGTTACCCATGCCACCTGCATCCCTGCTGTGTCAGATCACCTTGCTGAGCCTGCTGGCTGCAGGGCGCTCTCATGTTGCCCTCTTGTGGTCCTAGGAAATGTAGGACCATCTCAATCCCCCTTTGCACGGCGGAGTCAGAGGAGGGGGATTTCTTCTTTGGAGTGGGACAGCCATCCACGAGACAACATCACTCACCCTCACAGGCTGCTGTGGGTTTAGCAGTGCAGCAGCAAAACTAGAGTCTCAGCCGCAGGCTTCTTCCCCTCAAAAGGGATCCTATGAGAACCAAAATTAGGGAGGACTCTCTTTTTCTGGGCTGGGATTTGGCCAGCTGGTTCTCCTTCCATGCAGTATTGACGACATGGAAGGGAAATTTCACAATCCTCTGTGCCAATATGTTCAAAGTTAGCTGTTTGCTGGGAAAAGGGAAGCATGGCTTTGGAGTGTGCACTTATATGGTCACACGGAAGAAACAGCAAACCTTTTGGCAAAAGTGGTGTGTCTGCTGCAAAGCATAGGTAGGTTGCATGAAGTAAGGTGCTGATGGAGTGACTGATCAGTGGAGCTAAAAGCATGTAGGCTAGGCATACCAATTCTAAGGATGGCAAGCAGATCACATGCTTCAATTGCTGGGTTCATTTTGTGTGGGTGACAGGGTCATAAAATCACTTGACAGAAGCTGTTCAAATGCAAGAGGTTTTTACTATTCGATTTTCCATCAGCTTTCATGTTATGCTGACATTGTCTTGGCAAAGAGAGTTTCAAAAGCAGTGCGTAACACAACCTCCATCTCCAGTGAGTGGAAAACTCTGGATAGGTGTGTGCTCAAAACCTCTTTTCTCTAAGAAAATGGAATGATTACAAGGCAAAGAAGAATCAATGCATCTGTGTGTGGAGTTTGAGTGAGTGACACCAGCCGGAGAACAAAAAAAATCAGTGGCACTCTGCAGACACACATGCTAGCTGGGCATGTAAATGTGTCCTGTTTATACTCAACAAATCTTCTAGAGCTATGCTCTTCTAGAGGTATGCTACTGGATAAAACATGCTCCTGTCGCATTTTCCTTCTCTCTACCCTGTAAAGCCAGGGCAGCCATAAGATGATTTATCTACATCAGAACTACCACGGGTGATTTTTGAATAGTACAAAATCTGTTCTTCATCTACCCAAACCAGACCCCTACAATCATAAGTGTGGAATGAGATAACACCATTCACTAAACAGACTGGTCATGCAGAGCCTGGCATTTCTCTTTTGGCATTAAAGCAGAAACAAAAAACAAAACAAAACAAAACAAAACCAACAAAAAAAAAAAACCCCATACACAACTCAAGATATAAATAATGAAAGAGACTTTTATCACAGTTAATTAAAACATTGAGGTCGTTACCTGCCAGCATACAGCCATCACAACAGGAAATACTGTCCTTCTCTCAATGATCCCAAATTACAAAGAACAAAAATTAATTGTCTTCCTTCTTTCTTTCTCCTCCCTTCTCCCCCTTGCTGCAAGGACTTGTTTTTCTTCTGAGAAAAACAACATCTATTTCACCATCATTTTAAAATATTTATTGCTGGATTCAGCATTCTGTAGTATTTAGTGTTCCAGCTTCCCTCATCATTTTGCCAGAGCATTCTGATGGATGAAGACTAGGAAAATTTTGTGGTTTTTTTTTGTTGTTGTTGGGGTTTTTTTTGTTTGGTTTTGTTTTGGGGGGTTTTTGGTTTGTTGGGTTTTTTTTTTTGTGTGTGTGGTTCTGTTGTTTTGTTTTGGTTTTTTTTTTCACCCTTGCTCAAATCAGTGTGATATAAACAATGTCTGCAGCCAGTGGAGCCTGTGGTTCTTCACCAACACAAAAAGCAAACACAGCCAGGACTTACTGTCCTGCAGGAGGCTGCAGCTGAAACAGTGGTAACTGCTGCTCTTGCCCTCAGTGGACCTTGAAGGGGGCAGATTTAGATATATGTGTATATATCTACAAGTGTATATATTCACACACATATATCTGGGTATGCACACACAGAGTAAAAGAAGAGGAGGGAGAGAGGTGAATTTGCAAAGTGATGGTTCTCCCTACAGAGAATTATCTGAATAGTAAAACTGCAAAATCTGAATGCAGTGATGGCTGCAGGGATAAAGCTGATGGGATCCATGCTGAAGCAAGTTCACTGCCAGACATAAGAAGCCACTATCCAAGAGTGAGGCAACATGTAGGATGAAACAGCAGGGCACAGATGCGCCGAGCAGGCACATGCTGCCCTCAGACAAGTTCCCTGCATCCCCCTGCTGAACTCATTCCTGACATTTAAGAGCTGCCACTGTTGTTGCCAGTGCTGGAAAGAGGGCAGAGCCTGCTCACAGGGAGCTTGGAGAAAATAACTGCCTTTTGGGACTGGAGGGCTAAGCAGCTTATAGAGAAGAAAAAGGTCTGGCCATCCTTTACCAGTTCAGGGGGACACCCATGAGCTCTCCTAAGAGGTGACCTAAAAATAATTTATTCTGCATTGCACTTTGATTAAGCATTAGTGCCCTGATTTAAATTATTCACAGCCCTTTCTCAGTTTTGTTTCTGTGGTATCCAAGCTGGTGGTGGCAAATGGGAGGAAGGAAGGATTTTAATGCTCCTTTAGACATCTGACAAGAGAGCTAATCTGCTCTAGCCTATCCCAAGGGTCCTGTCCAGCTTTCAGTTATGCTGCCACCTCCGGCACATCAAACGCCCTCGGCTTTTGATGCCAGAATTCCTTTGCTGAGTGGAAAAGATGAAAAAGGGCAAAGGAAACTTTTTCCCTCTCAGCCACATGCTGGCAGGCAGATCCAGCCTGCTAACACTGCATGGTCAGCCCTGGTGCTGGCATCACTCCCTGAGATGCTGTCAGGAAGGACTGTGGTGGCTCAAACATCCTGAAAGTGTGGCCCCATGGTGATGCTGTGAAGCAGCCAATCCTGCCACTTGCATCCTCTGTGCAGAGGCCAAGTCTTTTTCTTTACATGAGACACTGCAACTGGAGTTATAGCCAAATACTGCAGGCAGATAGCAAATACTAAATCACTCTAATTAAACAATATCAGACCTTGGAAACTATGTGCCTGATGCTAACATGACTTCCCAAGATGGAGAATTTCAGGTTTCGCTCTCAGTAAAACTAAATTTCATGACCTAGATCTTGACCCCCAAGGGACCCAGACCTCCTTGCATAGACAGCCAACATCAAAACTAGAGTGACAAAACCAAATCTCATCATGGGTTCTGTTAGCTAGGTGTAAACTCTATATTTTGCCACAGATTACTGAAGTGCTGGTTTATAGTTTGATCTCCAAAAAAGTCCAGATTTCAAGAATCTTCTCAAAAAAATTTCAGGCAAGTCAAGTCTATATGACTCTATGTCTTGGAAATGGCTGCTTACAACTCTCAGAACAAATCTCATGAGGTTTCTACAGCTTTTATTCAAATCTCTCAACATGCAACATCTAAAGAAACATTTCAAACAGGCTTTATCTTCCATAGTCAAATAAAACTCCTATGTGTTTACTGAGTGTTGTAAACTGTAGCTAACTGTAGGGATTCATTTTAAAATCCTAACTGCAAACAGTGGGCAAATACTACAGTTGTTGGATGTAACATCTCTGGTATTTACCCTTCAACACATAGCCTTGAAAGACAGTTTTCAGAAAGGATTTCAGAATGATTATAAATACAAAAGATAGCAAGCATACTAAGCTGAAGCACTAAATGAAGTCCAAAGCCTAAGCATATTTACCATCACAACAAAATCAGTAACACCCTGCTGTAGTTTATCCTGGCAGGCAGCTAAACACCATAGCTGTTCTCTCAATCCCTTCTTGCCCTGTTTCCAAGGCAGTTATACCAAAGGTAAACTTTTGGTCTTTGAAATACTCTCTCCTGAGGTAGTCTATGCCAAGGATGCGTGGAGTCTTTGGAGCAGTCACAATGGAGTGCTTTTGCCACTTGTCCCCAGTCAGATCCACTTAAGCTTCCAATACAGTTAGCTGTTGGGATCCTTCTGTCATTACAGAAATACAGATGGGTTCTACCCCCTTTATAGCTTGCTGACATTAGGGCATGCTGTGCACTAGTGTCCATTAGAGTCTTATAGTCCTATGGGTCTGATGTTCCAGGCCATTGAACTCACACAGTCCAAAAAAATTGGTTGTCCCTTTTCTCCACCTGGCTGAACAAAGAGGCCCTCTAGTCCTGGTCATAGTATTCATTTCTCACCTACCGGAAATACAAATCAGAAGTCCCTTTATTAAGATCACAAAGAAGATCAGCCCTTCTACTCTGTCTGGAGGAATTTCCCACTGGGAACTGGAGCAGACATTTCCTGAAGGAACTCCATTTTGTGATGGTTTTGTGAGTACTGTCTCTAGGGTCAAGGCAGGTTTTCCATCCCACTTCCTCCTGTCCTCTACATGAGCACACAAACAGAACTACAGGTGGCCCATAGTGTGTACCAAATATGTATCCTCTCTTGAGCAGCAAGAAGCCTATGCCTGCTATATAACATTTTCTTTGAAGAAATACCTTTCATTTGCACCTGAGAGGAGTCACATCCAGAGGCTGAGGACTTGTGCCCCTTTACCAGTCATACTCCATTCCCTAGAAAGGGACTTCCCTACTATTTGACTTCCCTACTCTCTAATTCCAAGCTACTGACCCCATTATCCCAGCATTAGAGCAACCAGGTGACAACGTGCTCACCTGGACAACAGCTAAAATCTTTTTGCACACCTTGCAGCTCACTCAGGGATGGGGATTGGGTGGTTGCCATCTCATTTATGAGTTCTACCTCTTCCTCCTGCCATCCAATGCCCAGCCAGTTCCAAAGCCACAGACTGTGTCCAGCTTTCCCTCTACTTTATATACTGAGCATGATGTATTACGGCATGCAACATCCCTTTGGCCAGTTTGGGTCAGCTCTTGCACTTACTGACAGGGCAGTATGAGAAGCTGAGGAGTCCCTGATCAGTGTTTAGACACAACTAAAACGTCAGTGTGTTGTCAACATTATCATCCTCCTAAATCCAGAACACAGCACTGTATCAGTTACTGGGAAGAAAATCACCCCATCTCAAATGATACCAGGACACGTTCATACAAAACAAGGTAGATGAAGAAGAAAAGAAATAATTACACAAAAGACAGAAAACAGAAACATTGAGAAGAGAAATGTTAGTATGAAGTTTAGGCTCTCTGGAGAGCTCACTCTACATTGTGTCATAGAATCGTAGAACGGTTTTGTTTGGAAGGGAGCCTTAAAGGTCATCTAGTTCAATTGCCCTGCAGTGAGCAGGGACATCTCAACTAGACCAGGTTGGTTGGAGCCTGTTCTAACCTGACCTGGAATGTTTTCAGGGATGGGGCATCGAATATCCCTCTGGGTAACCTCTGCCAGTGTCTTGCCACCCTTAGTGTAAAAAATTTCTTCCTTATATCTAGTCTACATCTTCCCTCTTTTAGCTTAAAACAATTTACCCTTGTCTTACCACAACAGTTCTTGCTAAAAAGACTGTCTTCATCTTTCTTATTGGCCCCCTTTAAGTACTGTCCTGGGAACTATATTCAGATGGAACAAGATGCACATTTTGCTTTGTCTACAAGGAACAAACAGCAAAAGCCCTGCTGACATGTTGCAGTCAGTAGCTGTATCTATTTTGGGTCTCAGTGCAAACAGACTTTGTGAAGGAGCAACGAGAAAGGGAGCAAGCATGAAGGCTATCACCTCCAAAATCTACATACATTTAAGTGGGAGTTACTGCAGTAACAACATGAGCAAAACAAATCCTAACAGAAGTCCTGTCACTTCTTACAAGTGTCCCTTAACCTGATTCTCTGCTCCACCTCCTCCTTACCCAGGCAGTATTTAGCAATGATCTGGTAGCTGTGGGTCACAGGAGATTGTCACAGAGAATTTTCCACACAAGAGAAACACCTATGTGGTTTCATAGGGAATCATTCCTGGTTCCTACAGCGAGCTCCACTGAAGCAACAGAGTCAATGGCAAGACACATTGCTCAGTAAAACCCAGCACAAACAGAGTACTTCCTAGTAAAAAAGATGTGTTGCCCCCCCCTCCGATGGTGGTGAACAGCATCTCTAACTGCCTTCTGCTATCTTTGTTAAGAAATTACTCCTTGTGACCTTATTCAGGAGAGAGCTTTAAGATTTTGGTAACACAAATAAGCAGCAGCAAGAGGAGTTGTGAAATGGCTAATATATTGTAAATCATAGTAATCTTCTGTCTCTTAAAGTCTTTGTTACCAAGAGAACATGAAAAAAATGTGCCTAAACTGAGTCACAGGGAATGACTTCTTACAACGAGAGTAGAGCATAAATTATGATAGTCTGTGCCATTGTCCCTGTATTTTTAGGAAGTACAATTTCCATTAACTTTCTTGGCTATATACAAAAAACCCTTTCTGGTTACTTATCAAGTAAGAAGATGTCTTCCACTTCTCTGATAAGTAGAAAGAAGGTCAGTAAATTAAGACTGAATATCAGAGTTCAAATGCTTGTATGAAGGAATTACATACTAACAGTGAAAATTGGATAAAAACAGCCTATGTTCTAAATGTTTCTGAGGGCTCCCAATTGATAGCACCTCAGTCAGGAGTGAGCTGGTGTCACACACCCTGTGATAGAGCTGTGGCATCTGCTGGTCTGCAGAACCAGACGTGTGCACGCGGAGATCTCTATGCAACAGGGCCCAGCTCTGCTGCCTGTCTTAGGGACAGCCAGCAGGATGAGCTTGTTTAATTCAGAGCAAATCATCTCACTGCCAGAACAGAGATGTGGTTGCAAGGGTATGATATGAGTGCCTCAATCCATCCCTCTCCTTTCCTGTGGGGCAACATGCAAATGTGGAATGATTCCCTGGTTCAGCCAGCAGTAAGTAAAATGCTCTAAAGCTGCTCACCACGGCTCAGCCCTGCCAGGAACCTGCATTAGCCGATGGCTCTGGCAAAGGCTGTAGTTCTCCCATCTCAGGAGGGGGAGAACTCTGCCAGGGGTCTTTGGAAGCCTTTGTGGTTTCTGCAGTTATTGGATCATGTCATGAATAGGCCTGCATTTATTGTCAGGCTTGAGATGCTTTCAAGCCCTCTCTGTGAACACAAGGCTTTTTGTTGCCTTTCCAGAAAGTAGAGCTGCTAAGCAAGAAAATCACTGGGAATGCTTCCATAAGTGCTTCTAGTTCTGGGGAAATTGTAGCAATCAGTCTAAAAAAGACATTTCACAGAAACTTTCCAGTAACTTCGTGGCATTAACTGTACACTATCAGGGTTATAGCACTAATTCAAGTGTGCTATAAGCCATCTCACCAAAATACCCTGGATGTTCTGCTCCTGTCATTAGCTGATATGAGGCTCAGCTGTTCCCACGTGTCACACTGCTCCAGAGGTGAGGAACAGACATAGCAAGGAGGGAGGGGACATGAACAACGCAAAAGTCCTAGACAGCAGATTGGGAGCTATGTGTGTGAATTTCTCTGACACAGCAATACATACGAATCTGACTTACTGCCAGTAAGCAAATGCTGTACGCCGAGTCTGCTGGCAACAATCAAACCCCCAAAACAGAAGAGACCAGCAAAGAGGTTCTGGGGCTGCAGGTGGGCAGAATGGGCAAGATGCAAACTGGCATCGGCTTCCCCAGGCATCTCCTCTCAGAAGATCAGCATGGGGGGAAGGTAGGGTGATGAAGCAACAGCATGTCTAGCCCACAGCACACAAGATAATATGAGGAGATTGAAGCAGTATGGAAAGTGTAGACATACAAAATGCTAATGAAACACTATTTGCTTTTATGCAAAAGAAAAAAAAACTTGAGACCTTGGAGAATGACATTAATTCCTTTAAGGTTCATTTAATGTCTGTATTACAGCAGAGGCACTTTCTATCACGTACAAGCCATTTACTAAGGTTTTTTTACATTAGTGTAATTTCCTGATTTTTAATGGCTTTACCTTGTTGGAAAACTTTCCCATTGAAGTTAATTGTTATAAGTCGTCCTTCTCATGTAGAAAAAAAGATTGCCAAGTATGCAAAGGGAGAAGATTCTAGTGCCCCCAGGATAAATACACGCTTAAAGCACCTTGGTGGATGGCAAAAGTGTTAACCAGTTGACTGGAACTGAGCCTTGAGCACAGGAGTACTTCCCATTCATCTTTAGGGGGACCCAAGCCACAAATTTCTGTGACAGTTTTTGCAACACAGCTCAAACTTCTTGACAGCAAGAGGCCCCTAGGCTGAGATTATAAAACTGATTCATGTCCTCAGGAAACCAACAAGTCTTTAAGAAACCAATAATACCAGCATCAAAAGGCTTCAGTTAACAGACAATCAAAAGGAAACTTTACTGTTCCCCCCCACACACCTTTTTTTCCTCTGCATGAAGTAATTCTATAAGATTTCTTTTCTAAAATTGGCAGGTGGGTGAGGAGTTGGTCTTGTCTGATGGGTGCTGTTGATTTCTTGCCCTCTGTAAAAGCATATGGCACAGCAGTTGCCCCACTGATGCAGAGATTGATACAGAAATTGGGAACTGACATGGTTTTAGCACTCTCACAGCTTGCTAGCGCTAAGTGCCACCCAACAGCATGTGCCCCTCCCACCTCCAGATACAGGGAAAGATGCATGAAATCAGGAAGCAATCTGCTGGAAGAGCCATCAATGGTTGGCAGCAGTGCTCAACACAGCCATGGGGCAGCTGAGCTGAGAATGACAATTCAAAGAGACTCCAACATTTGTCAAACCTTCAGACTTTTTTCCCATTCATTGTTGAAGCAGGACAGTGCAGCACAGGCTAACCAACTGGACTGCTCTTGTAACAGGATGGCTGTGTTGACCTCACTGTTAATGCTGAATTTATTTGTGAACCCTGGGATGGTCTCTAGTGTATAGCAACAGTTTCTCACACATGTAAGCCTGAAAAGTTGCTAAGAATAGGCAGAGAATCAAGTTGATATTAACACTGTAGTCAAAACCATTACATGGCAGCATGTGGCACAAATTCCCTGCCAATTCCAGCAGCTGGGGCAGGGAGATGGGGTGGACTCTGCACTGCTGACCTCCACACATGGTTACAAGTCTCTTTCCAACCTGCCTAATGACCAGAACTTAATATGGAATACGGACAGAAAGAAAAAACACTAAGCGTGATTGCGCCATTTCAATGAGCCTAATTAGCTAATAAAGGTCAGTCTCATTAGAAGCTCTTCAGGGAAGGATCCACTGAAAGAAATCACATAGCAAGTGATTTTAGCAAGTTGTCCTCCCTCCCCTGCACCAGACATTTCAAGGAAGAGTGGAAGAGAACCCAAATTTCTTGAACAAGTGATGAAGGAAGGTGTTGACACACAGGCGTTCTGCCACAATAAAAATGCATTTCTTAGTTCTCAGAAGATTATTTAACGTCATGCTAAAGGGCTTTGCTTACTCTGCACAGGAGATACTGGTTGCCCTGGATCCATGAAACAAGCTCTCCTGTGAATTATATCTCCTGTTTGCATTTTCTACTCTCCAGCACTCAGAATCCCATCTCACTCCTTGTCCTAGGCAGTCAAGATCCCTGCACGGGACTCCGATACATCATTTGAATTCTTTTGGTTTCAGCACTTTTTGCCTCCTTTGGCTATGGGCCTGTCATCCTAATGCTAGCATGAATCCATTCCTGTATTCACTGGCTTCAGTAAAGACCACTCATGAGTTACATCTATCTCCTATTCCCCTCCTCAAAAGAATCTACCTCTATAAGTCATAATGTGTCACAGCACAAAAACATGCATCTAATTTACATCAGATGTGTTTTCAAAGCATAAAACAGGTCTCTACTTTGACCACTCTGGACAAAGAAACACTTCTAGCTTTTTCCTTGTTTGGACATGGCTTAGATAGGTGGGTCGAATGTCCTCCCATGTTAGTAGAACTTCCTACAGCATAGAAGGTACAGGGAACAGGTCAGTCTGTTCTAGAAGCTGGAAGTTTAACTGAGAAAGTGACTGACCTGGGCACTGAAGGAAAAAAAAAAAGCAAGTGTGAAGGAAGAGAAAAACGATTCTTTGTCTTTTCCACTTTTCCATTGCTAGGCCAGAAGAAGCCAGCGGCAGCACTTTTGATGTTGTAATATGTTCTAGCTCCATATGTACTCTCATATTCTGTGGTCATTCTGCCACAGCACATTCCAGAAACGTGAGGGTTTGGGAGAATAATAGGGAGCCAGTGTCTGCTTTGGACAAAGAACGTGCATTGGTGCTAATAAAGACGATAGCGGCTCAGAGATTTTGATGCCTACACCTTTCTAATGGCATATGAAGTTATTTTTCAGTGGAGTCATACTGAAACAAGGAAACAGCCATCTCATTGAGGCTGGTTTGATGATAGAGAGTAACAGGAATGGACTCGCAGTATCAGCATGGCAGACTCACAGATATCTACTGCAGGTCCCTACAGAAAGTACAGACATATCCTGGCAAAACATAGTAGTAAATGTATAGAAAGAGTGTGGGTTTGGGGGACCTTCACTTTCACTGCAGACCAGAGTAGGACAGGGTAGTCTTTTCCCCGTGGGCAACTGTCCCTTCTGTGGATAAATCTGCTTCAGCAGGAAGGTTTGAAAGTATCTATACATAATATCTATACATAACAGATACATAGCCACTGCCCACACAAAGGAATAAAAGTAGTGCCATTTCTTTAACAACAGCGCAGATGAACTTCCTTACCACCAATCCTGCAGTGCTCAGCAGGCCCTAGAGAGCCTGAGTTGTGGTTTTGTTTCTCTGCTGGACACCTTCCCTGTGAGATGAAGCTGCTGGCAGCTGCAGTATCACTCATTCCTGTTGGGCTCTTCTCTAGATGCTTCTTGCAGCTCCAAGGTAAAAGAAAGAAAAGAAAAATTGCAAAAGCCTCCTGAGTATCCTTTAAATGCTGCTGTGACAGGATGCATGTGAGGGTGTCTTCTTTCCCCTGCAGTGGAAAGAAGGAATATACTTTGAATGTGTTAATTCTTTTGTAGAAACTACAAGAAAGATGAAGAGAACACATTCAAGCTGATTTTTCTTAAGTAGTTAACATTTAAAAAGATTCCCCACAATCTTTTGCCAGAAATGGAGAGTAAATGGAGGAATCAGAGGGTTATTGAGCAAATAAATGAACCAAAATTCACTACATTCAGATGTTTAAAGTATTTCCTGTCAAAGGCTTAGATTTTCTTTTCTTTGTTTACTTTTAAATTTGTTACTAAAATAGGGAATTAAAACATTGCTTAACTATTCACTTTAATAGACAAATTTTACATCAAATTATTTGCATTCAACTATCTTGACTGGGTCTTTTCACAGCTATGGAGCCTTTTCTGACTGAAGCTCTGCCTTAGTGCTAGAGAATGAAGTTATTGCTATCTCAGGGCTTAGAAAGGNCAAAGGGGGAGAATCACCTCCACCTTTGGGAAGTCTCCAGCTTTTCTTTTTGCTTGTTCGTTTTTAAAGACAAAGTTTGAGAGGCTTGGAGTCCCTTCATTCCCAATTAAGCAAAAGATTGCTTTTTCCCATCTTGTTTTTATAGTTTTTATATAGGGACATATACTAGCTGCTTCTTTTTTTTTTTTTTTTTTCTGGAACAATTCTGTTTTGTCCCTAGCTGGCTAGACACATCTCTTCCTTCAGTGTTACCTTGCCCCTTCCCCATCTCTGCTGGGTTTTCTAGTTTTTGGACTTCAGCTTTCTGGATGAGGAAGCGCCACCAGCTCCCAACAAGCAGGGAGCTGCTCCACCCAGTGGGCGCAAGCGGCAGGCACCACACAGGCTTCCTTACCAGAAAAGCATGGAAATCCCAAAACAGTGAAGCAGTTTGAGCAAAGGATCCATACCCCTGTCCCTCAGAGGAAGATCACAGCCCATCACATTCTGTTTCCCAGATGTTCCAGTTCCAAGTGGTATGAAGCAGTTGGGAAATCAGGTGTGAACTCACAGAAAAGCTGTATCTGGAACAGTATTTTACTCGTAATGCTGAAGATGGATGCTGATTTGTCACCTTGGGCCCATCTACAAAGTCTGGCCAGTTCTTTGGACTCTGCCCTACCCAGCCAAGGAAAGCCAGGATCCTTGGGCTGACACTAGCGGGTCAAGAGCCCTGGTCAGCTACCCTGGCTGGGAGCATGTGGAGCACATAGCCTCGATAAGGGAAAGATGGGGCTGCCACAGATAAGGGCACAGACAGGGCTCTGTGCTAGTCTGTGTTAGCCTGACCCCACAAAACCTGGCTGCAGATGAATACAGCCTTTGCTTTTAGCAGCCCAGTATATCAAAGCTTGTGTGTTGAACACATCCTCATGAAACATAACTAAAATAGATGGGGGGAAAGAAAAACTGCTTCTGCCTGTGCACTAGCCTTCCCCTCCTATGCAGTTAGTGCTGGGCACAGGCAGACTTTTGTGTCAGTCAGTCTGAGCAGTTCTGTGGATGGATGATGAGAAGTGGTGGCAAAAGCGCTCCTACTCTGCCGACTTGCATGGGGCTGCCCTGGACAGCCAGTCTAGGGCAGCCCCACTAATGTCAGCTCTGAAATGTTAACAACCAAATCCCTTGGGAGGAAGACAATAACTCAAAGGAGAGACACAGCCAGGGCGCATCCATTATAGAGAAACACTTTAAGGTTGATACTGTAAGTACTGCACTATTTTGGAAGGAAGTAAGTGCAGCTGACAAACCACTGAGCGCTAGATGCTACTGAAGAATAGTCATAGAGCTGAATTTCTGCTGATCTCTTCCTGCAAAGGGATAAACCAAAAGGAGATTTAAAAAGCATGTTGTGACACAAACTGCCCTGAAAGGAAAAAGAAGACCTCTATATTCCTCACATAAACTATCCAGTTAGGACCTGATACTCAGATGTACTTTGCAGGAGGCCCCAGGGACACCCTGGGCCTAACCGGCTCTTAGATCCTGATCTAATCCTTGTAGTTTTAGGCAAGAGTCTGCAACATGACTCTGTTTCCTGTGAGACAGAACAATGCTGCTACTGTTATCAACGGCTGCAAGAGCATTGGGAAAGTTCATCTGAGATGTGCAAGGTGCAGCACAGACTTTATAGTGCATGGTGGCACCTGGAAAAATCTCCAGCATCTTGCAGCAGGCAGGCAGAACAGGGCTTGCAGCAGGTGGTTCAGGTTTAAACACCAGGTTTTAACAGTGGTTCCAAATAGAGCTAGCTGGTCTGGCGTGGACTATACATTTAACTGCTAGATTTTTATAATTAATAACCTCCTTGCCTTGGGAATATGGATACACACAAGCCACAATTATTTCAGACCTACAGTCTAAGATTTTATGAAACTGCTCCACAGCTACTTCCCAGGTGAACAAAATCATTGTAGGAAATTGAAAAGCTTCCCAGATGCAATTACGCACACATTTGTTCCCCGTTTCATAATACTGCACAGCGCTGGCAATGCATTGGCTGCAAAGGTCTTGTGGCACTGATAAGCCTTTTCAACCTGGCTTCAGATGCTGAGAGCTCTGTGAGGCAGAGGAATGTGATCTGTCAGAGGCAGCCAAAGTAGCCATTTTGATCTGAAGAATGAGCCTAGCAGGAAGATGAGATGATATGTCAAGCTGTCCCCTTGCATGCCAATGTGATCTCTGGACAAGCCTTGCTGATTGCATCACTTTTGGCTTCCTGCCAGGCTCTTTGGTTCCTCATGGTGCAGCTGATGGGCTCCCTGAGAAGAGCAGCTAGGGGTCCTGAAATAACTTGCATTGGCTGAGCCAAAAGAAAGACTTCTGTTTAATTACCCTGTGTCCTCTTTGCTGGGTAGGAAAAGCATCATCTTATGTCATCATGGCAGTGGGGATAGTGTAAAGTGTTGCAGTTCTTGATAGGACAAACAAAATTTTGCATGAGTTGCTATGTTATTATACTGCCTCTTTCCAACCAGGATGTTAGCAGGCAAAAGAACTCTAGCCCATATAGCGGTAAAAGAATTCTAGCCTGTGAGTTGGCAGCCCTCATTGAGAGGGCTTTAAACTAGGTTTGAGGAGGGTAGGGCATAGAACCAGGCTCTCCACAAAGGAAGGTGAGGGTGGTAAGCCAGTGCCAGGAGTAAAATCAGCAGCCCTGATGAAGTGCATATACACTAATGCACACAGTATGGGCAACAAGCAGGATAAGTTGGAAGCCTTGGCGCAACAGGAAGGCTACGACATAGTTGCCATCACAGAAATGTGGTGGGATGCATCACACGATTGGAATGCTAGAATGAACAGATAGAGGCTTTTCAGGACAGACAGGAGAGGGATAAGGGGTGGAGGGGTGGCCTTGTATGT